>VZSZ01005863.1:25721-128008 GCA_013398815.1 Ibidorhyncha struthersii
AAGCATTCGGGGATGCCAATGAGGACTCGAATGAAAATAAAAAAAAAAAAAAAAACAAAAAAAAAAAAAAAGATGTCCGACCAATGGAATAAAATAAAATAGGTCACATGGTTAGAAATCATTGGTGCTTCCTAGTATCTAGTAGCAGATTGCTTCCCAAAAACAACAAAAAAAGTTTTTGGTCCTTCTATATATATACATATATGTATATATATTATTATTTTTAAAATGTATGTATATATATATATGTATATATACTTAGTTGCAACAGTGCTTCTCCGAAAAAAGGTCCATCTATAAATATAATTTTATTTATTTTTATTTTTAAATTTGAGTTCTTTTAAGTTAAAATTCTCCATCTCTCTAGGTATTATTTTTTGAATGGTGTTAACCTGCTGAAGTTTTGCCAGAATGGTGCCTGGCTGCGTCTGGGTTCGGTGAACTCGAAGACCTGGGACTGGGATATGCCATCTGTCACCATGTATTGTCCCTGATTTAATGGATCCTGGGGTGGTGGGTAGGCTGGAGGAACCGACTTGGAGTAGCTCACACCTGCATCGATGATTGGGGGGAAAAAGAAACAGATCAGTCAAAGTGCAATTGGGTCAATAGTCTTTCTTCGTCATGCTATCGCTTCTTACCACTTAAAAACCAGGGTCCCACACAACAGGGAGACGTGCTAGAGACAGCAAATCTACGGAGGAACGCAACAGCTGCCTGAACTCTCAGCTCGGAGGCTACCTACGCTAGACCACGCGTTGAAGATTTGGAAAAGATCCATTACTTTTGTATTGGCAGAGTTTTGCCTGCCCTCATGGAAAAGTCCTGCGTGACCTAACGAGGCACAAACGCATGGCCAGGCCATACGCAGTATCAGTCTGATCAGATGAAGGCAAACGACTGCATCATTCAACCCGCTCGCAAATTTTGGTGTTTCCAAGCTTGTTTGTACCCTCCCTCCCAGCTACGCTTGGAAAGCGGTTTTGCCCCATCACGCCGCGGTGAGCAGCCCCGAGCAGCGTGACCCCGAGGACCACTCGGCACTGGTTCCTGCGTCAGAACGGAGCAGAGCCGCTTTGGAGGGAGCGCTACGCCGCAGGGACCCGCAACGCTTCAGCGCTATTCTGCCTATACAAAGGGCAACTCATTAGTTTCTTTAGGAAAGTTTGTAGGACTTTTCCATAGGGTTCATTTTCAATTCACCAGTCCGGTTTCAGCCAAAAACGGCTGCATGCAACGCAGAAAAGGCTGATTCTGCTCAATCCAAACTGGTAGCAATGGACGGACTGGCAAGGCTACACTTTGAGGTTCGAGATGTGTAATTCCCACACACGTGAGTCACGGCTCCTGCGCAGGAAAGGCGTGAGGGGATGCTGCCCTTACAGCTTTCCCAGGGAAAGGGGGAGCTCAAGCAAGCCGGGACCTACGCAACCTGTTGTAAAGGATGGTGTAGAAAGGGCGGCTCTGGGCGGATGGAAGTGGAAGAGAAGGGAGGTGTGTCACCACCAAAGTGTAGACTACAGGGAACAGTAATACAGCTACTTCTGTGTCTCCTTCCCCGCAACACCACTGATGAGGGATAATCCCTCCTTCAGCCTCGGGGTAGCGTGACTGGCTGGAAACCACAACGTCAGAGAAGGGCAGGAAGGAGGAGCGGGGCTCTGAAGCAGGTTGCTGTAAGCTCTGGCCATCTCTGGATCCCCTCTGCTGCATGCAGAACTGCTCTTCCTTCGGCGGGGAGGGCAGCCCCGGCCGCGCGACGGGTGGCAAGCTTCGCAAGGGCCATCTTGAGGCCATTGCCTCCCCTGGTTTTAACCGCAGGAGCGAGGCGACTCTACCCAAGTAGATCAGTGTCCTCATCTGGAAAGCGGGATGGCATCACCCACCTACCTCACACGAGGGTTGTGAAGCTAAATTAATTAATGTTTGTAAAACACTTTGAGATCCTCGGCTGGGAAGGTGCTAGAGAAGGCAAAATACGGTGATTAGCACCCAGGTACCACAGCAACGTGTGTAAAAGAAATGCGACTCTTTGCATTCAGTTAGCGGTTCCTACCGACACACAAACACATGCTTTGCGGGAGCAGTGCCGGCCAGCCCGGGCACAGGAAGGCTGCACACAGTCAGGTACTTACAGACAAAGGAAAAAAGCCTCACAAGTTGCACTCACAGAGCTCACCTGACAACTTCTATATGTTGGCACAGTATAATTCAGGACTTCTTTTAGATACAAAGCTAAGGCTTTAGAACGGCTTCAGGAAAGAGAATTAATTCGCTTCCCCTTGCGATGGAATTGACCGATCAAGGGTTGTTAAAATTCTCAAAAGGTTCAGACCAAATGGAGATATCATCTTGACTATGTCTAACTGATTTCTCCTTCTTTACAGCAAATACCACCAAATCATGCTGTCCACTGTAGGGAGCAACCAAGACCTTTCTCCTTATGGTGGACAAAAAACACTTCATGATTCATACTTATTAACCTTTAACACATGCATCACAGTTACTATTTCAAACTTATTTGAGAAGAACAACCTGGAGATGTTCTGCATTTGTATCTGCATGCTGGAATAGAGTTACTCATCAACAAGTTTTTGACTCTGTCTTTCCCAAGCTCCTCTCTCCTCCAGAAAGCTGCAGAGCAGAGCGCAGCCCCAGAGCCCTTGCTGTCCTGGGGTCAAACCCGGAACAGGGTCAGTTCTCGGATACCTGAGACAACTTCTGTACCATCCTTGTTGGCAGCCCCCGACCATCAATTTGAATTTACCACTCCCTGTGACTTAAGCCAATGAAGCCCCAGGAGGGTAGAGCATGGGCTTGAGCTCATCTCTGCCCTACCTCTTCCAACCCTTCTTCTACCACTGTCCTGCTCTGAGTTGCCTTCTTGGAGGGCAGGTCAACGTGTGGGCAATGTAACCAACTGCAGAATCTGCTCTGGAGGGCAAACTCTAGCCCTGAACCCATATAAGAGTGTAGACGTGGCCTCCTGGAGGCCACCAGCCTTTAGTGCCTTGGCCGCTTTTCCCAGCAGAGACTGGTGAGGAATTTTAGAGTCTGTGGGAAGGTTAGGATCTGGTACAGGTCTCTTACATGGCTAGGGGCTGGGAAATATATCTTCTTCTGTCTGAGAAGTGGTTTGGATCTTTGATTGACCCACCAGACCAGGAATTACTTCAAAGGCAAATAGGCCTTGTGCCACCAAGATTACTAACTAATGCTCTATGACACAAAGGAGCCATGAATCTAAAGCTGCTCCTAAGGGACATACAGCAATTGTTTCTGGCTTTGGAAGACCCTGAAACCCCATTGCTTCATGGCCCAATGTCTTCTGCATCCTGTGGCTGCAGAGCAGCAGTCAGCCTTGCGATGCGTCCAGTCTGCCACGCTGAGCTGGGCTGAGCTCTTTGTTGTCTCTAAACCAACCTGTGGAGGGTGAACTAATGTATTTTAATCACGACACAGAAATGCTAAAAGATCTCCTGGATCAGCAAAATGTTATGCACTTGGAAGGCTGAAGGAGCAGAGGGAGGACAGTCTGGCTGAAGCCCACTGACACTGATGGAGTTACACTGCAAAGAAAGTAATCCATGGTCTGTCTTCTCCAAAAGGGACACAGGCAGACTCCCCTGGCCAGATCACTAGCAAAGCCCATTCAGTTCTTTCCCAAAATAGCCTTTTTGGTCCCAGCTCCTGAAAAATGTCTGTCCTTGCTTGAAACGTACCCATGCACACGCTGCCACTTCCCTCAGACCCATGGTCTCAAAGTTGTTTGCGTGGCCCTGCTCGAGGATCTAGGCTGTTGGCATTAACATCTAAGCTGGATGAACGTCAAAAGCTCCTGGCTGGTTCGACTTGCATAAGCAGCTGAAAGTTTGCATATTTATCGTATTTATCAAATGGCCTCCATGGCCTGAATGATCAAGACCGCGGATCTCAGTGGCATGCATAATTACCGCCTCTCCGTGGGCATGCAAATAAAAACATTTGTGCTGTGGCAAGTCAGGCTGATAATTCCATAAGAATACATTTTCTCGTGAAACGGCGATGCGGCACTTTGCAACAGCTTAAGGTGCCCCAAGAATGGCTTTTTTTTTATTCGGACATACCCACGTTCTTGATGAGGTGGAACACAGGAATGGGAGTGGGGGGAGGAGATTCACCTAATCTGCACGTCTTCAAATCCTGAGAAAAAACAGTTCTGGAAAAAAGTATGACAGGTTGGGATTCTTCTCTTCTGCTCTGAAGTGGTTTGATCCCTCATCAGAACTCGGGGCCGTTGCGCAAAATTATCTCTGAGGGATTTTGGGGCTTTTGTTTTTTTTTTTTTTTTTTTTTTTTTTTTTTTTTTTTTTAATATGCAAAGCTGTAACTCCACTGCGATTCAACAGGAAGAAATGAGCAGAGCTCTTTCCCAATGCAATTTTGGGCTGCTGGGTGAACAGAATTCAAAGCGCAATGGGAAAGAATCGATAGGTAAGTAATGATTTCGAGACACAGCTGCTGCGCTTTCCAAGGCGTAAGAAAGCAGCTACATGCCAATGACCTGACTTGGAGCTCCTTCTGCTGGTTCATGCATAATTCTGCACTGTAGCAGAACGTAAAGGCTGCAGCTGCATAGCGAGATCGTTCGGCAGGGTGGGGGTTGTGGAAATCTGTTCAGAAGGAGAAAAAGAAAACTCCAGGGTTTATAATTTGGCCAGACAAAACTGGTAAAGTGAGATTCTGCGCTGTCAGCTGAGATCATGTCTTTTTTTAGTACTAGGCAACGTCACTTGGAATCTTTCGGATTTCTCAGCTCAGAAGAAAACAATTAAAAAGATTTAAAACTCTCTCTTTTTTCCTTTCTAGTTCTTTTTTTTTCAAAGTGTCTCTTCTATTTGAGGTTACAAGACGACTTCAGTAGCACTTGAAGATTTAGGAGCATGCTATTAACTGACAGGCAATCCACATGGACACGTGCAGACAGACCCAGTTATAATACCGCAGGACAGCTACGTGAACACTGCACCTTTCCAGAGTGAATACAAAACATACACAGAATACACTCAGGTTTGCCTATGTAAAGCCATGGAAACTTGCATAACGTGCTGCGTGTTCCATCCTCAACCTTGAAGATTTTAGTTTATACTTTGATCGGGAGCTATTTCAGAGGCTTTTCTACCTGGCTGGCTAGATATCATGCTGTTCATTAGGCAGAGTGGAGTGGGAGACGATGAAATCTCAACGCCTGCTTTCTCGACTGGCTGAGCGGGGGCTGCTGGTAGGGAAGGAAGCAGCGCTGCGCTAAGGAACCTTTCGTCTCCCTCTGATCTCAACAGCAGCCGAGCCAACTTGCATCCTTCAGGAGCCACGCTCAAAAATCCCATGAATTCCATTTCCTCCTCAATATTGTAACCCATATACAACATGGCGTAGCCAGGAACATACCTCAAGAACACTAATTGTTGTGCGGTTAATTACTCTTGTGACAGCGACAAGTTTAAGTTAAAGAAATAAGGAGCAGTAGTGGCTGAACGGGTACAGCCCTTTGCCTTTCTTCAGCACGTTTCAACAGAGGATCTCAAAGCACTTCACCACTATTCACTTGCTTGTCGTTACGTTTAGAGTTAGCAGACTACGCTGTGGCTGATATTAGTTCTGTTCCCTGCTTGCAGACCTAGTTTCTACAGCCAGAGGTGCGGACAGCAGCTGTGAGCAGGAATCGTCTGCCTCCGAGGGCAGTCCTGAGCCGCCGGGGACCTCATGGGTTCATACTTCCACGGCTAAACTACCCGGCTCAAACTCTGTCATACCCGCCCAACTCCAGAGGAATTTAAGCGGTGCATCAGCCGTGGTTTTTTACACAGCCAGGGATTTTACTCAACGGCCTGGCAGAGGCAGATACTACCAAGGATGGTACCGGTGAGGAGAACACGCCTTAGCTCTCTTTTCTAACCCCTAGCCTACCTTCTCCGCTTTGGAGGAAGAGAGAGGGAAAAGGGCCAACTGCAGCTCGAGAAATGCAACAGAAGAAAACGGTAATCTTGTGTCCTGGCTATTCCACAGCCAACCGCAGTATCTACAAATACTGAGGTAACTTGATCTTCCTGAGTCCATTGATCAAGTCTGTTACTGCAACCTGATGTCATTAGACTAGGCATTAAGATAATGATTCCTCATGCGATTAAGCAAAAGCTAAGCAAGGCAAGATGGAATAAATGATATTAGGGCTTTATCAATCAAAGCCAGGTGAAAACTAATTTACCCCATCTTGTATTTACATAGCCTCCCTCTCCTCTCGCATTCTGCACACTGATAGCAAAGATCACTCCACCTGTTTCACTGATAGGAAGAGATCAGTTCAGCCATCGCTGCCCTGAAATGCGGCCTCTGCTGGGTGGCAACACCGCCCCTTACCTAAAACACCTCTCTGAACTGAAAGTGCAGGAGTATCTGGGCTGACAAACCTCTTTCAGTTGAAATCGCAACATGACATTAATGTCAACACCTTGGCTCTTCAAACGAGGGCCGAGAGAAAACCCAAGAGGCCTGTTCCACCTCTCACCAAAAAACTCCCCTGGAGAATTTGCTCAGGAGCACGTGCCCGTTGCCGGGTCACCGGTACCATCCTTAGAGGTCTCCCAGCCCAGAATTTATTCATGATTTCCTTTAGCTTGAATATCTGACCGGATCTCAGATGATACTGCTGACTCCAGCTGGGTTACTAATGCCTCGAGTGAGAAGCCATCTATCTACACTGCCATCAACGAGACTAGCGCTTGTGGACCCAAAGCACGGAATGCTTGGGCAAGCCGAGCCGCAGATGGGCAGTGAATAACGCCTGCGTTTCGGAGCCTTTGGGTAGGGTCTGTATTTTACAAGCACGGGGATAAGCCCTGTGATTTTGCCGAATCTGTGGGGAAATAGCACCGAGAACGTGATTAGCTCCATTCTTTCACCTGCGCTGTGGGGAGCTCTGTGAAAAAAGGGAAGCGACCCTGATTACCTGAAAATGCAAATGCCCCTCTTTGTTTTAAAGCAGTTGGTCTGCGGTTGCTGAGTCTCAATCCCCCCGAGGCTATGCCTGCGTGTGTGAATAGGATGGGGAAACGTGTCGGGGCCACTGTCAATCTTGCTAGCAGTAAAGATGCAATAAAACGCGCTTAAGCACTCAGGAGAGCCACAGGAGGTACCTACAGACTCTGTCACCTGGTAAGACCTGTCCTCGCCGGCTGGACGAAGCCAGCACAAGTACGCTAACACGCAGTCACCTCCTCCTGCCATGCAGACTCGCCAGGGGAGAGCTGGGAATGCAGAAGTTTGAGAAGTCAGAGAAAAGCTGTCGGGTGTTCGGGTCAGGGTTTTTATGACATAGTTCGCCATGAGCTCAAGTGATCAGAAAGGAAGAAGTTAGCAGGAAAATTCAGTGACTCAGAGGGTGTTTTACTGCAGGCCAAAGCTGTTCATGCTGGCTGAAGATTTAACCCTGGCTGGGTATTTACGGGCAGATTTAATGACCGCACCCTTCGAAGCTCAGGGCTAGGGGTGATTGTGATCGAATATACATTCCCTCCTTCTGCAAGTCCCAGACCACCAGGCTAAAGGCTCGCCTGGGCTGAGGGCATCTGCTTTGGTGAAGCTGTGGCACAGCGCGGAGGAGAATACACAGGACAGAGACAAGGGCATGAAGGAGCTGGCTCGTAGCACGGGTCTGAAGAGCTCTCCTGGGGTGGGAAACCCTCCCATGTAGCGCTAAGGTCACTTCTTTCAATTTGAAGAGACATTTCATTAGTGGTAAATGGTGCTTTAAGAATGGGGTCTCCTTCCCAGGGACTGGAACCCCTCACCCCCCCCAACATCCCTGGCTGACAGCTTCCAGGAACATGAGCAAAAATCCCTTAAGCGCACACGCTGTCCTGCACGGGGACAGACGCAGACAAAGCCGGGGATCAGAAAAGCAACTGAATGTTTCTGAAAGCCACAAACACTGATCAGTGGAGGGGAGATAAAAAGTGGGCAGCAGAACAGAAGCCCTCGATGGATACAGCCACTAAAGGAGCCTTCTCTTTTCAGATGCTCAGAAATGGAAAAAGTACGCTGGACAATCCTGTGTCTATGTTAAGGATGGACCGGAGATCCACAAAGGATCCATTTTCAAGGGAAATTTCAACTTGTTTCCACTGCTGTAGTCAATAAGGAGCACAATTTTGGAAGTGCAGCTCAATGCTATCTTAATGTCGCAGTGTCAGTGCAGGCAGCAAAGGTCCTCCGTGGTACCTGGACTTATCTGCAGAAAAATTGCACACTCCATCGGCTGTAGCTTGAAAAGGGCTGTGGGGCTTTTTGTTGTTTTTGTAAGTCAAGCCAAATAAATTTCTGTTACTTTGCTATTTCTAGGAGACACCACACTGAATTCTATTCCCAGTTACCACACTGACATTGAAAGAAGCTAAAGGGCAGGAACCGAGAGGCAGAATCTTGAACAATCAATGCAAAAAGAAAAAAACAACAACAAACAGCCCTTTTCTCTCTCTGTTGGTAAGGTGCAGAGCCAACACTACCCATTTACTTTATGTCTAATGGACTTAAAGAAGGCCAAAAATTGGTTTAACGCTGTCTTAAGGCACCTGGTCTAATACCATTACGTTTTATCCAATCCAATAAGTAGTGCAAATCCCAGTATATTGCTGAAATCTGACCTCGTGCATCATTAAATCGCTTTGGAAGGCAGCCTGGCACAGCACGCGTGCAAGCATTTCTGCTCCGACGGGAGCGTTAGGAGGAGACCGCTTCATTTGGGGATCAAAAACTTTTCAAAACGCTGAGAGTTGTGTTCTCATGAAGTTTCCATTAGTTTAAAAAGCAGAATTTTAAGGTTTCTTCTCCTGCCATCAGCTGATCTCTCAGCGTCTCTCCCTCGCCTGCCACAGCAAGAGGTAGTTTTAACGCTTCCTTTTCAAACACGCGCCAGCCAGCTCCGGAGTCGTACTTCTGGGAGGTGTGGTAGAGCAGTGCATCAAATAAGCGGCAGTTTATACTATTTGAAAAATGTTTTTCTGCTTCACCTCTAACAAAGCTGATTGCATTTTCCATTTCACCTCCTTCACGGCTTTTCTCTCTTCCTTAAGTATTCTGTGACAGGGAAATTACCACGGTTTGCCATTTAAAAGGTGGAGGGAACAACTGAGATAATATAGAAACAAGTCTGTAATAGGCATCCAGTGACACGGGAGCAGGGCTCTCGCCACGTCAGGCCGAGCTGTTGAGCCGTCAAGCCCTGCTGGAGCCACCGAGACCTGTCCTGCAAAGTCCCTACATTTAAATGAATACATAGTTCAGCTGAACGCAGTGGAAATATTCCTCATCCTAAAGGGCTTCACTGCTTTCCAGGTCTAACTGATGCTCCAAAACCAATTTAAATCCCCTTCCAGTGCTACTGCCGTGCTGTGGGAGGGCAAAGGCAGCGCGCGGTGCCTGCAGGCGGCAACCTCCTGCCCTCGGCACAGCCGTCTGCCTGCCCCCAGCCCCGGGGGCTGCACCCCCGCTGCGGCAACACAGCCCGCGGCACCTGCCAAGGTCTTTGGCAAAAAACCCCAACCCTGTTGGCAATATATGTAATATGCATATGGAAAGATTAAAAAAAAATAAAATCAATCACTAAAAGCCAGCTCTCAGGAATTTCCTCCTACCTCCCTCTTCTGAGCAATGCCACCAGCTCCCTGCTCCGGCAGCCTCCTGCCTCCCTTTGGGGCTTGGGCACAAGACAAACCACAGGGTGAGAAAACTCTTTGCCACAGAGTAAGAAAGCCACAGTGTAAGGAAAAAAAAAAAAAAAAAGTAAGAGTTTTCAGCAAAACGTTCAGTGCCGGCACTTAATTTAATTAATCTGAGACTGGGCTATGATTACCACAATGTAGGACAAAAGAAACAGAGCTACTAATTTAATGACCCTGTTTGGTTGTTTTTCAGATTTCGTGTCTTCAGCAAAACAACCAGGCTTCTCTTCACTTGGTGCTTGGGGTCTGACTGAATTTCTGTCTGACTCGAGGAGTTCATCTCCTAAAAAGAACTGCCGGTGTTAGAGCGCAAGCTCGTTCTTCATAAAAGAAATGCTGACTGGTGTTTTAGGAGCTAATTCATTTTATAGTCAGAGAAGTCTAAGATAATAGCCCCTCCTTTTTCATCTCAGAGAGAAAGAGAGAGAAAGAGAAAGAGAGAAAACAAGAGAGTGATTGCTGTGTAAGAAATAAGTACGGTTAGGCGTGTTGTATTTGTCAGGATGCAAGTCCAGTGATTGAAGTGGGAATACTGGCAGGCATGCTCAGGCATCTTTGAACTGCGTCCCTTAATGACTGAACAGTACAATTATTAATTAATTAATGCCTCAATTAATTAATAATATAATCATTGAACAGCAAATAATAATTGAAACTGGTTTCGTGGTGGCTGTCATGCAAGTCAGGTTCCCTAATTTTCCAGTCGCCACAATCTCCGTGGTTGCGTCCGTGCTGAGGGATGAGCATGCACGTGGAGAGGGGCGCATCCGCAGAACCGAGCTCGTGACAGCATCCGCTACTGCCTGAACTATATGTACGTTGTGTAAGACACCTGCTCCCTGGGCCCATTTTTGGGTGTGTGCACACTTTTGAGCTTAGAAAATCTGGCCAGGAGAGTTTTTAGAGAACATCTCAGAAGACAACATAGGAAGTTAGTAGAGAGGAGAAGACTAATGACAATGGAGAGACACGGCAAACCAAGGAGTTTACAGTTGGCCTAGCGAACCACTACTGGACCAGCAAAGCCAGTAGACAACAAACAGGTGAGGCAGAAAGCAAAGAGCTCCTTCAACATTTGCAAAAACCAACCCAATGCCTGTACAGAGGGGGGAACGGATCAGCCTGGAACTGCCTCTAGCCAAGAAGTGATGAGTTCTCTCAGAACCCGTTTGTAGGCCTAGTTGTGCCGCGGTACTTTGGTAATGAATCGCTATGCCTACGACTCTGTGAAGCTTTGGAAAACTTGAAAAATGACCTCTCTGACTTTTCCTCCATATTTACTATTTCCAAACCTGTAGCTGCAAGAGTTATTGCAAGAGATAATTAACACTGGCTGTTCCGCCAGTTGAGACTGTGTTTAATATCTAGCATGGCATTTATTAGCTGGCTGTAGCCTGCCTGGGTGAGGAAATGAATTTAACATTAGAGAGATAGAATGCCTTTCCTAAGATACATTTTTTCCTAGAGCTGATGCTACTGTGCTGTTCTTAAAAAGTTATAGGTAGCCCCAGGAAACGTGAGTGTCCCCTCTCCAAAAGCAGGAAAGGGGTAGATCCCTCACCATCTCCAGTATTTTTAGCCATCTTTCTCTCTTCGCTAATGGGAGACTTTGGGAATTAGCAGAACCCCTACACATCTCCGCACTCACTCCCATTTCAGCCTGAGATAAGCAACTGAGATAGATTTCTGCCCCCAGGGACAGCTTCTGGACATCAGACTGGAGACACAAGATCAAATTCATCTCTGGTGGAATTCCACTGGCTTCAACCACATTAGACCAGAGATTAATTTGGCCCACAGATACATTAAGAAAGGATACAAAGCACAAACGGTATTTTATAAAAAAAGAGAAAGGGGAGGGGGAAATTCAAGGGGGACGCTGGATCCTAACCCAGCAGGATTCAGCCCAGCCCACTCCACCCTCACATCACCAGGCACAGTGCATGTTGCCGGTTACCTTTTTGCTTACTGACTTTCTTTACTGTCATTGCCGCTTGCCGCTTTTGATTTTCAGAAATTTCAAAGCCTGAAAAAGGGAACACGGCAAACACAATTCAGAAGATTGCTTACAAAGCCTCTTGTTCTTTCGGGGAGGGGGGATGTTCTGCACTGTTTGGCAAACACAGAACGCCCTAGGTGGGAAAGCATCACCCAGTGAGATGTGTGTACGGGCAGGTATTTTAATGAAAAGCAAATCTTCCTTGAAAGGACAGGCCTCTTTATAATCTCACTTGTGCAGGGGCTGTATGAAAAGTAAGATTAGACCCATTATTATTTATACACTATCATAAATATGCCCAGTGCTTTACAGCTGAGCAACACAAACTGAGCCTGAACTGACATTGGTTACAGTCAATTTATGGGCTGATGCGGAGGGAAGGGCACGGCTGATAAGTCACTGACTTCGCCGCCCTCCTACCCTGCACAAGACCTGCTTAACCAGAGCAGAAATGATGCAGCCAGGAGACTCTGAAGTCAGATGGCCAAAGACTTCCTTCTCCCACAATACCCACGGAGGTCCAGGCTTGAAGCTATGGACAGAATTTGTTTATTAAGGGCCAAAAATAACAATAACTGAATTGGAAAGAGACCTATGACTATGAGAGCAACCAAGGACATTTGAACAAGGTTGAACTGTAATTCTGTTACCAAAAAATTTGGGCTTCTCCAACAGTTGGGGCTAAATTTAGCATTACCAACAATCTCCTTTCAGATTCATTTCATATTCCTCACCTATCTTTTCATCTTCTTTTACCATCTTCCTTTCTTCTCTGAAAGCTCTAAGCCATCGTAACTTCTCTTCCAGTTTCTTGGCAAAGAATAAGTGCATTTCCTCAGTCTCCTTGTTATGAAGTTTGAAGGCATTCTTCATGCTGACATTGAAGTCATCGTCTCTCCCGTCTTCTATATCCACCACTTCATATTTATCCATGTCTATGCGACCTTTGTAATACAGAATATCTCTTCGTATCAGATCCTACAGAGAGAAAAGGAGAGATGGGTTGATCGTAAGATACTTACAGAGCCTGAACTCAGCAGGGAATTCACGGGAGGGCTGAAGAAAAGAAAGGAGTAACGGTGAAACCTGGTCGGATTCTTCAAGCCTCATCTGCTGTGAATACATTTGTTGCTGGCTAAACGACTAGGGTAGATCGTAGGCATAAAAGAACAAAATACAAATCCTCATGCTGCAAAATTTTGTTTGTAGGCATGAAGAAATGCCTTTGAGTAAGTAACATACTTCCATCATTTTCCATGATGGGAAGTTCTGTTCCACAGGGTGAGAAACTGGAAAACACAGGGCACTGGCCTGATGGGATTCCTGTGCTGCAAATGAGGCACTGTAGAAGCATAAATCTTGAGAAATCAGCTCGGGCACGTCTGGCAGTGCAGACTGGGTAGTGCAGACCTCGGTTTTCCAAACAAGTTCTCGGAGTCCGGGGCGATGGGTCTCTGCCCCTTCTCCTTGGAACCCACTTCCCGTTCATACACAGCTCACTGGCGAGACAGTCACCCCGATTCTCAGTTCACAGGACTCCTAACCTATCTCTGTCCCATTACGCCCTGGTTTTAACCTCTTGATCCGGCTTAATTTTTTCTTTTTCCCTCCTTAATGTTTATAACCTTTACAACCAGACCTGTTCACCCTCGTCTCCTTTCTAAGTTGATTATTCCTGCCCCTTGGTTTTCAGCAACAGCTCCTTTCTCTATGTTGGGAAGGGAAAAGCAAAACAGTCTTCATTATTAATTTTTCAGAACTCATACGAGAACGCCCCCAGCTCCGCGGCTGTTTGACATGCCCAGCGCATGCTCTGCTCCATGCCGGCAGCAGTGCTGGGTCTCGGCTACCACGATCCCCCCTGCCAACCCAGGGAGGGCACGCGGTCACGGCAGCTGGGAGACAGCGGTAGGTGGCACTAGAAAAAGGTGTTTTGAGCTCTATAGCATCAACTGCTCAATCGTAGATGTGAAATTGTGGATGCTGATAAACTGTAGTAAAAAATGGATCATTTCCTGTTTTCCTCCTTAGCCTCTTCACACGTATTTTGGCTTTGCCCATCAAATTTTGTACTGCCTTTACTAGAACTATTCCTGATTTATACTGGTGTAAGAGGAGCACTGGCCCCACATCTCTATATCTTTATAGGAACAGGTAACAAAAAAATTATCACCAGAAAACAAAATATTAATTACATAGTCATGACCACATAAGGTGATTCAAATTACAAGGCATTCATTTAAAAAGCCAAATTTAGCAACACACAATCAAGATTTCCTTCCTCTCTCAAAAGCCAATATTTAGGTGTATTAAATTAATTTTACTTAAATACTTTTTGATTTTTGAGACTGCCCTAAAGATAAATGCTGTATCAAAGGATTCACTTAAAAGGAAAAATAAAATCAATGTATAGAATTTATTTACTCAAATGAGATTTAGTAGCGAGGTTTTTTAAAGATAAGCAGTAGGTATTATTTTAAACAAATCATTAATCTCAGAAAATAAATTGTACATCGTAATTTTTTAGCAAACTGGCTCATGGATATGCCAGACAGTATTAACGATCATGAGACAGGGCACTGTCCAGAAACCCGTAGTCTTTAAAACCTGGCTCCTTCCTCTTGGATGCTCTAGGGGAGGGAAAAAAAACACTAACTAATGTATTGTACAAATATCTTCCTCTAGTCTGTAGGCTTTGAGTAGTGATGCTGTCCGAAACGTAAGAAAAGGGTATTTTAGGCTGAATATGCAATAGAAAATATTTTCTGTTTTGTCCTAACTTGGAAAATTGCTTCTTTCCTCTCCCTCTGCGCCCAGCACAGCACCACAAAAAGGCTGTAAGCATCACACTAAACTTGTTCAACTAAATCAATACTGTGCACTGTGTTTAAATTTGAGTCTTGGACTTGTTCTCAGAAATAGCATTTATCTTCACCACGTTCTCAAAAAAAACTGATAACAAATCCCATAGGAAAAAAAATGTGCTCCTTAAATTAGCCATCCCAGGAACCATTCTTCTTCCCACTGCTGATGAAAACTTCCAAAACACAACACCGAACAGACTGTGCTCCTGAGTGAGATGGGTGAAGCGGGATCAAACATACTTTTCTATGCAATATTCATGATTACATAGAGATTTGTTCATAAAAGGTATTACAAGAGTAAATAATCATAATCCTCCTTCTCACCTGGCTCCGAAAATGCATGGCTCTACATTAGCTTTTTTCTCACACGTACTAATTACATTTTTTCCCCTCTTACGTCTCCAATTTTGATTTAGAAAACATTATGAGCTATTTTTAATAGCTAACGCTAAGTGAATGTTTTAACAGCTTTGTGCTGTCATTATACTTCCAGAGGACAGTACATCGGGTTTGGACATGCCTGACTGAACCGCTCCATCCATTTCCCCTCCATGGCGGCAGCAGGAATGACCGCTGCCTCCTGCAAGGCTTCCGCAGCGCATTTGAGAGGCTGCCGTGTTTTGCAGGTGTTGCAGAGTATCGGATGTGAAGATAACGGTGTTGCCTAGGAGTTATCGAAGAAGCAACGAGGAGATAATGGAATCATACAAGCGCTTCTGGAAATGAAATGGACCCACAGAATATCACTGTTGGTGAGAAGGCAATAGCGGGAAAGAACAAGCTCAGCTATCGAGACTGCCTGCGGAAAACGCACGGAGGAGAAGCGCCGCGGTTTTGTCAGAGCGTTGAGCGAGCACATGGGCGAACGAGGGAAAGACAACATGCCCAAAGCTCCTGCCTGCCACTTTTACTCTCACTTTGAGAAGAAACTTCAATAATGAATCTAGAAGAAATGATCCTCTTTTCTCCCACGGCCCTCCCCAGAGCACTCAGCCTCCAGCCGGGCAGGAACGTTCTGGTGGAGAAATGGCCCCCGGTGTCGGGGGAGGCCCAGGGGAGAGAAAGGTGCTGGCACGGGGGAGGATCAAACCATTCATGGAGGTACAGAAAAGGTTGAGAGTGCAGAGCAAGTCCATGCCTGATGTTACCTGAGTGCGGGTCGCTGCCCCGTGCCAACAGTGCATTTCTGTCTTACTTTCATGAAAGAAGGACCATTCCCCACTCATTGACCATAAACTCCAGCACTGATACCCCAAGTTTTGAAGAGACCCTTTATTTTTCACCGAGTGGTAGAGCACATAAACAGCTCAGTGAATAGCACGGGTCTGCACATGGAGGACACTTGGTACACACCTGGTTTCGAGAAAGTTCAGCCCATGTGGCAGATTAGGAACTGTAACCGGATAACGTCATTTCTAATGGGTTTGGCATTTCCTACTGCCACTTCTCCCTTCTCCCCCTCTTCTTGCCAACCCTGAGGAAATGGATATTACTTCCTAATTGACTGACTTTTAACACCCACAGTAGGGGAAACATAATAATTATTTGATCCGTGGATCTTGTATCACATATGCTCCTACAGCTCTTAAAAGAATAACATATATTACTGAACTCCTCAGTGAAGCACGGGCAAATGCGCTCGGCTTACGCTGTAATTAATTTCCACAAAATTCAGGAATTCAATCTGGGCTACCCGAGAGATGTACAGCAAACAAGGCCAACCCCCTGTTTTAAGGAGCTTTGTATGCATGTGGACAAGAGAATAAAAATTCAGGGAAGAGGCAGGCAATGGAAACGATGCCGCTTTGTGCGATTCCTGCAAGAGGCAGACAGAAAGCCTGTAGCAGCATTGAGAAATGAACCTTGTTGTTCTGTACACCACTTCTGCCGAGCGTAGGACTATCTTTCCTTGAGCACGTAAGCTGAATCAAACGAGCGCACATGAGATAAAGGAAAGCAGATGTGTGGCTGAGGGTGAAAATGGATTGTTTAAACGGGCTGGTGTAAGTACTACATGGCAGAAGGGGATACACGAAGCAGAGATTTATCAGCTTTATAAGTAGCCGCGCTGTTGGCAGGAGCTCAGGCTTAGGGGAGGGCAGAAATGGCAGCTGGGACTGGCTGCTGCTATTCCTCCTGATTATCCCAGTGATAACATACGAGAGAATTAGGAAAAAAATATTAAGCTATAGAATTTACCTTTGCTTATATGCTGGCTATATTAGTACAGTATTACATACGACTCTGTCTGCAGTTAAGGCAGCGTGACGACTAGCTGGTTTACACCGTCCACTTTGGAATGTCATACAAAATTATTTTTTGTAGTTAAATCAGGTAAGTGCAAGCAAATATAAAAAGACACAAAAAAAAGAGACTCTCGAAACCTGATCACTGGGGAAAGGCCAAAGAAATGGAGTTGTTTAATCTAGAAAGGACATAAATAAAAGGGAATGTGCTATTGGTATTCCAATATATGAAAGCGGCTTCTCTTCTAAGGAGGCTGGCGATCAATTATTCTCCATTTTGATTGTGGCTCGGCTTAATTTAGATACTTGGAAAAAAATATTTCTAGCTGTAAGAGTAGTTAAACACTAGAACAGACAAAATAGGAAAGTCTTGGGACAGCATTCCTTGGAGAGTTTCCAAAATAAGGTTAGACAAACATCCATCAGAAACGATCTGAGTATACTTAATCCTGCGAAGGGAATAGCTCATCTCCTGGGGTCCTGCCCAGCTCTGCATTTTGATGATGTCTAAGACAAAGGTGACAGATGGAGGAGAAAACGGGATGAGAGCAGGTAGGATTAGTACGGACTTCAGGGGCGGTATGGGAGAAGCCCCAAGGCGCAGAGGGGGACAGCGAGCACGAGGAGCGGTGACATAAACCTGCGGTCCCTGCAGACAGCAGCCACGCGGCATTGCAAGGCTCTTAAGGAAATTGATGCATCTAGGTCATTTGCACTTATTTGTCGAAATATGATCTTTTTTTACCCTACAGCTTCTAAGATTTCCTTTTCTTTCCCCAGCTGAGGTTAATTAAGCTCTTCTAAATAATGCTCTGCAGTCTGTTCACATAATATGTACTAAGGATTCACGAGGAAAAGATGAAGCCAAAATAAGTAGTATTTGATGGGAGCACAAAACAAAGTTTTGACACGTTACGTAAACCTACCACAATTCTGCTCTCTGCATTTGCTTTGTCGGAGGTTTACAGCTGAAGCACTTGTTTCTGAGGTAGCCGTGCTCAGGGGGATGTACCTGTGTGACCTGCTCAGGACATTTTCTCCTGCGCTCACTCTGACTTAAATCTCCCCATTTCACGGGCGTCTCTCAAAGGGGAAGGTGACTTTCTCTAGCTGTGCTTGGAAGAAAAAAATCTCATTTGTGACCATTGTAAGGAAACCAAGGCTGGCCTTTTATTGGAAAACCTGAAGATCTGACGCTGGGATGCGGCTTCCACAATGAATTATGCACCTACCCCCAAATTATTGCAGTGGATGTAGAATCATAGAATCATTGAATGGTTTAGGTTGGAAGGGACCTTGAAGATCATCCAGTTCCAACCCCCCTGCCCTGGGCAGGGACACCTCCCCCCAGCCCAGGTTGCTCCAAGCCCCGTCCAACCTGGCCTTCAACACCTCCAGGGATGGGGCAGCCGCAGCTTCTCTGGGCAACCTGCGCCAGTGCCTCACCACCCTCACAGTGAAAAATTTCTTCCTGATATCTAATCTACATCTCCCTTCTTCCAGTCTGAAGCCATTCCCCCTTGTCCCATCACTCCATGCCCTTGTAAAAAGTCCTTCCCCAGCTCTCCTGTAGCCCCTTTAGGTGCTGGAAGGTCGCAAAAAGGTCTCCCCAGAGCCGTCTCTTCTCCAGGCTGAACACCCCCAACTCTCTCAGCCTGTCCTCACAGCAGAGGGGCTCCAGCACTCTGACATCTTCGTATATATATAGATAGATATCTATCATATATAGAGATACATATATATCTGGCAAAAGGATTGCACCTGTAACTCAGACCGTTCAGTATCTCTTACTATTAAATTGACTTCTATTTGTCTTTAGTACTGCTTTCTCCTTCTGCTCTCTAGCTTTAATCAATCACTTTTTTTCAGCCACGAGTACCCCAGGCCATCGCTACGTGTGCCAGGCACTGCCCTTGCACTCTGTGGTTGTGCAAGACCCCGTAAGAGTCAAACCCTCCCGTGATGCCATGGAGGAAATACAACATTAATCACAAGGAGGGCAAACTGCCTGTGCGGTCGACTGCTAGGGCAAAGTGGCATTAGGATTAAAATCTCTTCAACGGCTTAAGCAGCACACAGCACATACGGAGGGAATTTTCCCCTCCATCAGAGAGCACAGGTAAGCACTTGAGAGGACCTGGCGTGGTGTGCATCCCAGGTAATTTATTCCCGGTAGCTTCGCATGCAGCCATCTTCGTGCATTTCAGAACCTCCTCCCTTTTATTTCTCAGTGGGTGGCGTGCAAGGATGGATGGGGAGGTTCTAAGCAGCGGTTATGATTTTAGGATGGCACATTTTTTTCAAGTGCTATGGTTTATTCTATGCTAGGTCATACTCTACTTCTCATGCGTAAAACAAATCATCTGTAAAACACAAGTGCAGAAAGAGCCCTTTCCAGCCATGAGTCATTAGATCCCTCTTATAAGCTGACAATATACAAGATGCCAACTGCAGAATAATCTGTTACAAGTTTCTCATTGCACATGTAGGTTATTGGTCCTCCTGGTTATCAAAATCCTGCATATTCCAACGGCAAAGTAGCTTCAAAATGACTTGGGGAGGAATTATGCCCTCTGAGTACATGGATGCAGTCAGGTCTTCTAAGTGCAGCTCCCGAGGCTGGCAGGGACCGGCCGTGGGCCTTCGGGTGGAATGCAATTCCTCCCTCAGTCCTTCCCCATCTCTATAATGAGATAATGATATTTGCTTATTTTACAGGGCAACTGGGAGCTGTAAATAAGTAATCAGTGAAAGACACATTGAAAGCCTTTGATGGTGGATCTTTAACAGCTCAAAGCCTTGTAAGAATAGCTTAGCGTTACACACGCTTCGGGATTTGGAGCCGGCAGACCCACGGGAGGCAGAGAGGAGGCTCAGCAGGCGGCAGACACAGCCCACGGGCGGCAGACGCAGCAGGGCGCAGAGCCCTCTGTCCGTCCTGCGAGGCAAAGGGCGGCTCAAGTAACATGCACCAGGGTGGCTCTTCCGCAGGGGGTCATCACTCCATCCCACCACAGCTTTACAGAAAACCATCCCAGTAGAGGTCTTCTGAGATATTTTCCTCTTGCACCGAGCATGGGTGACAGCGCAAAGTCGCATGAGGGGGTTTTTCTCCCCCTCACTCTTCCCTACCCGAGATCGTGGCTTGGAGTGAGGAGTGTCACCAGTGAAGCCACAGCCCTCGCAAGCACTCACGGGGCTGGAAGGGCGAGAGTATTACACTGCATACACACAGATAAAGCAAAGCCAGGGCTTTCCTGAAACAACTAACAATTGAACTGTAACACAGACAAGGCAGCAGCGTGCTCAGTGTAAAAAGCAGCAATCCCTGCAGACTGTCTTTGCCCAGAAGATGATGTGTTCTTCAGGTATCAAAGGAGAATGGGGATCCAAGGACAAGGCTGAAGAGACCCACCTACAGGCAAGATCTACAGCTTGGTGAACAGTTGACGTTGAAACAGTTGATGAACAGTGAATAACTGATGTGGCAATTGGGGAAAGACTAAACCAGGGTCCGTAATAACTGCATCCAAACATCAACCCACAATTTCGAAAAGGAAGAGATTTGGAAAAGGCTGAGTTGTCTTTCGCACTAAGGTGTGGGTCTCAGATCCGTCTCCGATGATTTCGATTGACCTAGGCAGTGACTGCAGAGCAGAATGGAAGGAGCAGAGGGAGCGAACAGAGTTTCTCAACTTGCTGCTGAAATTTGTCCTGATTTTCCTGCCTACCTGCTCTCTATCTTCACTCTGCCCAGCCTGCCGTGAGCAATGAGAGCATGGCATGCTGCCACTTTGCCATGTCTTTGGGTATCTTTAGTCATAAGGACTTTCAACGTTCTTTTGCTTTTTAAAAAAAGATTCAGAGCCTACATTTTTAAAATCTAATTTACCTTAAAGCGACCCTTTGAAGAAAGCAGCCCAGCCTGCTTTTCATGAACACCAAGGACACAGCTTTCCGTAGCATTTGTTCGTTTAACTTAACCCTACTGTGGGCTGGTTTTTAAGAAGGGACAGTTACGTGTTGTTCTCATCAACCTCCCTGGAGCTGAGTGCATTGCAAAAATGGGCCTCTCTTCTGTCCAAATGAGATCCTAAAACTCAATGAACCCTTTTGAATGTTTTCATCCTAAATATTCTTGATATCAGAAAATAAATCTAAGCCCTGCTAAGTGGTTGTATGCCAATGAGCATGAGCTTCGCTATCACGCTGTCAGATCCGGCACTTTGGCCTGAGCCAGCCTTTAGGAGCAGGGAAACGGGGTCTGCACAGCGCAACGTGAAAATGCAATGATGGATGGATCGTATTAGAAACAGGGGGATATAACACCACCTCCCCAACATGACCTTGGCCACTCGCTTCCTACCGCAAACATCCCAGGATGGGCCAAATTGTTTGTTAAAGGTTTCTCCAGGGGCTGCCATGGGAAGAGGGGAGCCGAAATCTCTGCGATATCAATTTACGTAACTCCTCCTTGCACAAGGACAGCTGTGCTGGGAAGGTCGGCAGATTCCTGCCAAATTATTCAGCAGTGTCTGTCTCCTGTGTTTGGAAAGAGACGTTTGATTCATCCTTGCCAGCTCCACAAAGCTGCAGTGTGGGATCTGAGTGGGGGAGGCCTGGAGCTGGAAGCATTTATGTGGAAATGCTATTTTCGTTCAATGTATTTAGTAGAACATCAGTGG
Source organism: Ibidorhyncha struthersii (assembly GCA_013398815.1). Taxonomy (NCBI): domain Eukaryota; kingdom Metazoa; phylum Chordata; class Aves; order Charadriiformes; family Charadriidae; genus Ibidorhyncha; species Ibidorhyncha struthersii. The sequence goes on from VZSZ01005863.1 coordinate 47,271, forward strand.
CATTTTGATGCCGTGTTCCACCTCAAGCCCAGTCACACTGGCTGCGAAGCAGCGAGACGAGGGTGAATGCGTTTCCAAAGAACTAATAACAGGAAGAGACGGGAAACCCTTCTGCAGACACGTCACTCGGCTTTTCTGGTCTCTCCAGTTTGCTCCCAGAGGCTTAAAATTGTGCTGTTGGAAGGCCACAGCAGGAGAAGGGTTAGATTTTCAGCTCTTGAGGTTTCACTCATGGGCCAGATTTACACCCACTGCAATTACAGGAGTGATAAATTAGGCACAGAGTATACTGTATGGCATCTTGCATTGCTGTATGAGTAGGCTAAACCTGTTCTCTACCCAGAAAAGAAAACACAGACTGTGAAGGACTCTAAATTCAGCCCTTTCTGGATTTTACCATTGAATTAGCAACTAACAACCACAAGCCTTCTCCTGTGCTCCTCAAGCTGACCCTGATGTTTTTCTCCCTACGGTTCTTGTGTCCCAGTGACCCCTTTGGATTCTGCTCTTCCCTCTCTGCTATCGCTCACCGAGCAGCGAGAAGGCAGCTCCTGCTTCCCAAGAAGGGAGCCCAGCAGGAGGGCAGCACGTTGCTGGCTCTGGTCAGCACAGCCCATTAGCACGAGTCCTCCTGCAAAACCGCACTCAGGCACCTGCGCATCCCTGCAGAAGGGTCACCGAACAAACGCATTTGGGGCTATTTTGACTATTAAAAGGCATGCCCTATCTGAAAGCCAAAGTACTTTTTCATAACTATTTTTAATACATATGCTGTCAATCGCTGGAATTCATCCTTCATGTTCAGCTATCTGCTAGCCAAGGAGACTGACAGGAGGATCAAACTCCCTGGCCATGCTCTATGGTGTGGACCCATAGAAGCCTCTTGTCTGCAGACAGCACCGACTGATCAGCTGGGTACGAACACGGGGCCATGTCGGTGGGGCAGTGAGAACACTGGTCCTTAAAAACTTCATCTTACACTTTGCTTTGGGGCTGAGCCCAGGCTGGAGTGTTTTCTTTGGTCGTCTTCATGCCTATCTCATGCTATCTCAGTAGCTCAAGGAGCAGCATCCCTCACCTGTCAGTGCAGCACCCCACCGAGTCTCTGCCGAGCTGCTGTCTGAAAACAGTGAAACACAGTCTGACCCATCTGCATCCAGCTCTGGAGCCCCCAACAGAGGAAGGACATGGACCTGTTGGAGCGGGGCCAGAGGAGGGCCACAAAGATGCTCTGAGGGCTGGAGCCCCTCTGCTGGGAGAGTTGGGGTTGTTCAGCCTGGAGAAGAGAAGGCTCCGGGGAGACCTTAGAGCCCCTTCCAGTCCCTAAAGGGGCTCCAGGAAAGCTGGGGACGGACTCCTGATCAGGGAGGGGAGCAATAGGATGAGGGGGAATGGCTTCAAACTGGAAGAGGGGAGATTTCGATGAGATATTAGGAAGAAATTTTTCACTGAGCCCCTGGCGCAGGTTGCCCCGAGAAGCTGTGGCTGCCCCATCCCTGGAGGTGTTCAAGGCCAGGCTGGACGGGGCTTGGAGCAACCTGGGCTGGTGGGAGGTGTCTGTGCCCAGGGCAGGGGGGTTGGAACTGGATGAGCTTCAAGGTGCCTTCCAACCTAAACCATTCAATGATTCTATGATTTTCGCACCCTGCTGCAGGCTGGACCCAGGCCTGACCCAAAACATAGCATTTCATGAAGATCTGTTACTGGGAGGGAAAGAGAAGGGGTGGGAAGTGCTGCAAAACTCAAACAGTGTTCCTTGTGGGTCAAAAAACCACTTGAAGTAATAAGAATTGTCCCAGTGCTGCTCTGTGTTTGCAAACAAGATTTTCGGCTAGCCCTGTGAGACCTATTTAGCCTGCAATAAAAGCAGGGCCGTTGTTTTGGTGCAAAGATTACTTCAATGTTTTTTAACAGAAGCAATATGGGAACTAGACCTTCGTACACTAAAAGGGCTCAGAAATGTCTCTTTTATCTTCCCATTTGGAACCTTGAACTGCAATGGAGTTTGACAGGATTATTTTATTTACTCTGTTCTCCTATAGCACAGCTATTTCTGGCTGACTGTCTGGCTATTGCTATTAAACTAGTCTCATTTTGCTTCTCATCCAACCTGCTTTGCTCCGAGAGCTCAAGGGAAGACAGCAATAGCAATAAACCACAAGCAGGCGTTTGCATCGCCTCTTGATTACGAGAGACACATAAAAAGTGCAAATGAAAACTAAATGTGTTTCATGCAGTCACTGATCTTTCTGCGCTGTCAGAAAACACTAAGCACGGAGCTCCATCAAGGACTGTTCGACTGTTGGTGAAAGAAAAGCGTAATTTGGTGCAGAAACTCTATTAACCCTTCATACTGTCATTGCCAGCCTAATGCCTCGGTGCTCTCAAGCCCGTTGGGGGAATCCAAACTATTACCCAGAACAGAAAAAAGAAGATCCTCATCTATTACATGATAAGCACCTCGAGCAGCCCCCAACGTAACAAGCTATGATCATAATTAATGCTGTGTGTCACAGTCCTGGATGTTAAGTACTACGATTTGCAAATTTAAAGCATCTCTGTGTCAAACTCTCTCAACTTCAAGGTGCTAAGAAAAGTAGACCCTGTGCCTTTAAGGCAACATCTTTTAATGCTACCATCATCAAGGATTGACTTCATTTCTTGGTAATTACGAGTAGCATACTGGAATATGTATTCTTCTTTCCTGATTATGGACATATGGTAAGTCAAACTGAGGGCAGTTCTTGCTTCCTACACAGTTCATTCCCTCCTTCCTCCGCAAAAAGCATTTTTGCAGTAGGGTAACCAACCGACAGTCCCTTCTGAAGAAAGTACCACTTTGTCCTCACGCACACTGCAATGTCCCAACCTCTGCTTCAGGAAACACAGGCAGAACACTCATTAGGAGGGTTTTGACATTAATCCAGTAGCTGAAGGTTACCCAGCTTTGCAAATAAAGTCTAAATCATGAGCTCTCCCAGTGGTTCTTCATCAGGAACTGCAGACATCCAAACTAAGTCGGTGCTCCCCCTTTGACACAGGTTCTGGAGATGTTCTGCAATACCTACGTCCCCTGGTATTTCAGTGTTCAGTTGATTGAACACTGAAATGGTTGACACAGCCATTTCATCTGGTTAATCTTCTCACTTCCTAGCACCAGAAAATAACTCAGTGGCGTTATTAGGAAGTGACCAGAGCTGTCTCTGATGGCAACATCTAAGCCAAAGAGATTTATCTGTAAAGCTCGGAAACCAATTTTATTTGTGAAGATTTGCCCACACAAGTCGCTTTGCAAGATGTTTGCCAGAAATGAAAGCTGGCTGCCGTAGTGTCAGCTTCTCCACCTGCTGCTACTGCTCTTATTCATGCAGCCCTCGTAAATCTTAGTGCAAGTCTCCTGCTTGGAAGAAAGACTTAAATATACCCACAATGACGGAGATAACATCTGTAAAGCACATTTGAATGCAGCCCTTTATAATTACTCATTTTCACAAACTAGGTCTCTGTCTTAAGTCCCATCAGTTATCCAAGACATGATGGTCATGGAAATGTATTCGGGATTTCTCAGTCTGAGGCAGTGGAACTAACACTGGCAACCAGGGAAGGGTCTGAGCTTTGCCGCTGGATCCGACCAGTGCAATCACTCCTTTCCTGACAGTTGAACTATATTAATGACTAGTTCATTACAGTCATATTAATATAGTCATACAGTTCAATATAGTCATATTAATGACTATAGCAATGTCCTGTTCTTTGCATGCAAACAAACCATCAACCAGGTGAAGCCAACCATATCCTGGGCTGCATCAGAAGAAGCATGGCCAGCAGGTCAAGGAAGGTGATTCTGCCCCTCTACTCTGCTCTCCTGAGACCCCACCTGCAGTACTGCGTCCAGCTCTGGAGCCCCCAGCATAGGAAAGACATGGACCTGTTGGAGCGGGGCCAGAGGAGGGCCACAAAGATGATCAGAGGGCTGGAGCCCCTCTGCTGTGAGGAAAGGCCGAGAGAGTTGGGGTTGTTCAGCCTGGAGAAGAGAAGGCTCTGGGGAGACCTTATAGCAGCCCTCCAGTCCCTAACGGGGCTACAGGAGAGCTGGGGAGGGACTTTTTACAAGGGTATGGAGTGATGGGACAAGGGGGAATGGCTTCAAACTGGAAGAGGGGAGATTTAGATTAGATATCAGGAAGAAATTTTTCACTGTGAGAGTGGTGAGACGCTGGCCCAGGTTGCCCCAAGAAGCTGTGGCTGCCCCATCCCTGGAGGTGTTCAAGGCCAGGTTGGACGGGGCTGGGAGCAACCTGGGCTGGGGCGAGGTGTCCCTGCCCAGGGCAGGGGGGCTGTAACTGGATGATTTTCAAGGTCCCTCCCAACCCAAACCATTCTATGGTTCTATGATAACCACCCAGCTGCCCATGTGCCTACTTGCAAAGACAGCCCCTTGGCTCAGCTCCCATTGCAAAAGCCCTTGGAAAAATCCTAGGAAAATGCAGCCAGTGGAAAGACAACAAGGACGTTCACGTTGAAGGAGCTGCTCCCACCGGCAGCTCTCAGTCCATCCCACCATCTGCTGAGCAGCAGTTCACCTTTAAGAGAGGAGTGAGCAATAGGATACAAGGGGGCGATTCTGACCTGCAGAGATCTGTGGACACCCACGGTTTCAAAAGGCCAGGCAGATGCTGGAACCTCACTTGAAATGTTTGGGAACAACTAATAAATACAGTGACTGTTGATGAGTGAGCTCCTGTCTGTCCAATGGTTGGCCTGGCATTACAGATGGTCTTCTGCAGGGAAACAATTATGTGATAATCTGAAGAAGAATCACCCTGAGAGTTATCTTCCTTCACAGAAACATCTTGGCCAGATGTCCAACAAAAAAAGGCCCTGTAACCTTGAAACATTTTAAGACATCAACAGAAAGGGATGGCAAAGCTTCGGGAAAGTAGGCCATATTCAAAGCAGACAGGGGTTTATTTGGAAATATGTTAAGTGCCACTGAAAGCAGATAGCTGGATACTAGAAATACCACCATAGCCAATAGACCTTATTCCTCAGCCACAGGCAACACTGGACAGATCAGCAGGAAAAAAGAAACGTGGTGATTCTTGGTAGCATACGATAGGGAGTCCCACTGAAACCTTCCTAGGCCATCTGCCTGGAAAACTGATGGACCAAACCTGATCCAACAGCTGCATGGTAGAAGAAACAAAGATGGCTTTTGAGAACGTGGACTGTGCCTTTAGAGCCACACACAGGACACAGAGCGGCCGAACTGGAGCAGTCAGCGTTGTTCACTCACCGATAGCAAAACCGCTATGAAGAAAGCCAAACTTACACAGGGGTGGGGGGAACACGTTACATTGCACACAGCGCTCACCTTAAGTAACGGGCACAAAATGAGTTGTTACCTTGGTTATAGATAGAATTTTTTAATACTCTGCCTGGGTTCAGCAGCAGTACAGCCTGCCCAAAGGAGCAGCAGCTTGCAATACAGACACAAACAAGGGCTGCGGGAACGCATGTACCAGTGTGTCCTCCTGGAACAGACACATCCAGCACATCGGTTGGCTGGAAGCAGAATGCCGCTGAAATATTTGTAGCAAAAGAAAAACTGGCTTTCACCAGCACTTTTCCAGCTATTGCAGGAATTCGTATCCCACCTTCCTGGACCTAACATGCGTCTACTGGTATCAGCAAATGCCACTGACACCTCACCTTAGTCTACTGGGGTGAAGCTGATTCCAGCCAGTTTTGCCACACAGAAATTATTTCATCTTGCGCCACCCAAACCAGTGAGCAGGAATCTGACAGTTTTTGTAACGGGTGCCCACTGTGTAACAAGTTTTGCAGACAATGGAGTTCAAAGGGAATGACAGAGAATACCAACAGCCACAGCTCTCACGGGGCTTATGATACCGAACTCTATCCGCTCCATTGTAAACTCATGTATCAGTATCTGTCAAACCACAGAATCCATATGCATTCCCAGGGGATTCAAGAGCACAGAGCTGTTCCAGCTGCAAACATCTACCAGGGACACAACAGGTAACGAAGGTGAGGATGACATGCAGATAACGGCAATGAAGATCTGGAAGAGTGGGAGAACGTGTTTGAAATATATGCTCGTCATAGAATCATAGAATCGTTAAGGTTGGAAGGGACCTTTAAGATCATCGAGTCCAACCATTAACCTAACCTGACAAGACCACTTCTAAACCATATCCCCAAGTACCACGTCTTCTCGAGCCTCTCGGGATATCTAGCATGCTTTCAGCAAACTAAAGTACCTGTGATATATTTAAATAAGGAATTGGGTGTAGTTCCTTATTTCTATTAAAAATCTCTTTTGACCAATAAAGATGTAAAATCCAATCCCTATAATTCAAAAATAAATGTATTCTCAAATAGGCTGTGTCATGTATCATACCTACTAATTTACTATATCTGAAGAAAACCCACCTATACAGAAGATTTTCTGAAGACGATGATTCACTGAGATGTGCCATCTTAAGTGGTACCAAAGCTGAAAATTTTGACCAGGCTCATTGGCTAAACAAACCTCATGCAAAACATAGGTCAGGTTGTCCATGAATTTTCTCATTGCCTGTGCCTGGAATAAGAGGAGTGCTGTTCAACCTGCTGCTTTGGCAACCTCTAAAGGACTTAATTCTCCCTGTACACAAGGCAGAGGGGCTGGCAGCCCTGGACCAGTCTGAGCTCTTGAGACCTTCTAGAAATCTCAGACCTTCCCTTCTGGACTCAGACAACTCCAGTTCCCTGCGGGTTTGTTGAAGTGGGACATGAAAGCACATTGCAAGCTCACGCCACTCTCGAGCACTTTCATTCCCACGACTGACACCAGGCTGTGCTGCAGATGACCTCAGGACATGCTGCTCTGCCCACCCCTGGAGCACCAGCACCCCCACAGACCTGCTGCCTTCTCCCTGCTCGTGGGTATGCATGGGTCACATTTCGCCTCCGTCTTTTAAGCACAAGATAAAGAAGGCTGGCCCCGGCTTCCCACACCTTCATATAAATGGTGCTTCACTAAGAAAGCCGCGGGATACAGCGCTCTGGCTCTAAAGCAGAGGTTATTCTGCTAGATGGTTGCCTGGGATCTGTTACAGCGAAGCCTGACACAAGGGTCAAGGCAACACAGGTTATAAATAATTCGGATTTATTTCATATAGGACGCACAATCCTAAAATGTGAGCTAACGCTCCTCTGAATCCCATACTCAGACAATCTTTCTTAACAGTGTTCAAGGAAAACACGAGTCCGGCTGTAAGCCCGTGTCCCCTCCTAGCCCAACACTCTGAAGAATAACAACTGCAGTTTGATGCTGGAAAAAAAGAGATGCAGAAGAAGAACCTAAAACGAGTCATGAACCCTGTGCCCACAGTAACGGGCTCACCAGATGAGTTACCACCCTCTGCCCTGGCACCTTAAAGCTCAGTGGGGACGCTGTCCCACAAGACCTGGGCTAGTGACAGAAGAGCCTGCCAGACCCCGACACAGAGCCAATCTCTCTGCCAGCAAAACCCAGGCCACCATGCTGCCCTCAAGACAGCTAAAATCTGCAGGGTGTTTTCCCAAGAAGGCATCTCTTGTGCGGCACTGCCCCCCACATGCCACAAAACGCCTTTTGAACACGTAAGGGAAGGGGACAGTGTCACACTAAGACTGTTTGCATACCGATACAACCTTTTGAGCCCCAGCAGCCTGCTGCAAAGTGCCGAACGCTCTCTGCTCATACTGATGACCACGGAAATCCCAGTTCTGATTTTCCCAGGAGTTCAGGGATCGCTTGATACCTCTCTGGATCAGACCCAGTGCAAGCCAAACTGAATGCTGCCTTATGAATCTGAAATTCAGGGTCACAATTAAAGTGTAGGAGGTGAAGATTAAAAATTAAACCCAGCTGTGTACTTCTCGATTCACTTTGACAGTTCTCTGAACATGTGACTTTGTTATTGTTGCTCTGTGGTTATTATTACTATTTTATTTTTAAAGATGGGAAACAAGTAAGAGACAAGCAACAAGGAGGGGAAAAATAAGCACACGCATTCCAGAAGGCAAAATTTCAGTCAACCATGACTCAGGAGAAGAAAGTGCCACCCACTGAACTGCACAGGCCGCCGCTCCGCATCCCGCGGCAGCGGGCAGTGATGCCACGGTGAGTCAGGAGCCACCCACGCTCCCACCCACGCCGCTTCCTGCGGCGGCAGGGCACTCCTGGGAGGGCTGCCACGCGGCGCGGGTCTCGCTCAACCTTTCCCTAGCATATGAGATGTGACAGGAACACAGCCCTGGTGTGTTTGGCCGGAGATGTCTGCAGCTCGCCCTCGCTCCCGCTTGAACCTGGTCCAGGGGACTCCCTCTGCACAGTCACCCGTAGAGCTGCAGTGAAAATGTCAATGAATCCCGCTCTGTCAGAAGACAGAGGCACCCAGGACTTATGAGCTCTGTCACTTCACTTCGAACACTTGTGATGGTAATGAGCTGGGATCACCTTAGCAGGACAACAGCAGCACAGCTGTGATGCCACTGCCTAACACAGTTGCTCCAAAACACAGTTCACCTGCTGCTATTAATATTCCAACACATTAGCATCAGTATTTTCACTACCTTTCTCTACCTTCATAACAGGTTTCACAGCAAAGATACGCCCTATAAAACCCAACACAGCAGCTCCATGAGGACGAGGCTTAAAATGCATTTCACCAAGTGACAGCACGTATCCCCTGCTCTAGAGCAGGCTGCTGCCTGGTATTTCTTGGAGAGGCAGGGATCATCATTTTAATGCAGTAATTGAGTTGTCTGCCCAAGAGCCAGGCTTCATAGTTCATATAGAAATTCTAGGGCTATCTAATCCCAGATCATATGCTGCAGCCAAAACCCAAAAGTAGAAGTGAGGCAACGAGCCAAACAAGGGGCACATGAGAAAAAGGCATGAAATGAACAAGTGGAGGCTGGATTTGCTACGAGCGTAAAAATCCCTTATCGTGGTATACTCACCATCCTGTAATTCAGTATTCCTAGCGTGTGGATTGCCCTTCCTCAGTGCTATCCGTGTCCTCTTCTGCACGTGTAGCAAACAGCCACCTTGCCCTAAAAACCACTTTGGACTGGAAAGCCTGTCTGCAGCATGTCCTTAGCCGTGCTGCTTTCTCCCTGGACGTCCTTACCTTCTTGCAGAGAACCATCTGGTGATCAAAGAGAAAGAAAACACGCTGCTGGTTCCGTCCATAAGGCTGGTAAATCCAGGACATCTCTCCCGTGTAGATCAGCTCTGAGCTGCGGTCCAAGATATCGTCTCCCTAGAGGACACAGAGAACGAGGCCGAGTGAACCACCACTCCCAGCCAGGCCAGTGGAAGCGTTTCTCTTTGCAGGATGGGAAGGAGCAAAAATTAAATAAGATTTTGACCCTTCTTGCAGCTCTCAAAGCCACCCCCATCTGACTTCAGACCAGAAACTGGAGATAGGGGATAATTCTGAAGGAAGGGAAAGAAATGAAGTAAGTGTGGACTCTCGGAGCACAGTCATTATGGTTCACATTGCAATGAGGAAAAACTGCTCCAGACACTGTCCTGGTTCCCCCCTCTCCAGGTACCCCCAGACCCCGAATCTTGCTGCAGGTGCTGGTGACATCCTGAGAGCGAAGCCCCTTCCTCCCACCCACGACAGAGCCACTTTGTATTCAGGGTAAGAAACTTCCTGGCATCCCCTCCCTTTAAAACAGCATCCCACAGCATGGCCCCTCCTGAAATCTCCAAAGTCATCTACACTGGATATCAATTCCCTCACCCGGGAGGCTGCCAAAACTCACCCCTCCACATTGCTGCCGCTCTTCCCACTCATTCAGGCAATTACGGTCCCTTCTCCCATAGCTCATTAGAGCTCCCCATCTCCAAAAAACTGTCAGGACCACCCCAGCTCCTCTGGCAGCCTCCGCCCCCCCCGGCTGGCAGGGCCTCCCCGGCCGGCTGCCAGAATGTCCTCACCCTTTCTCTGCCTCCGGCTAACACTTGTTTTCCTCTCCCTTTTTTTTAAAGGATTCGTGAGCAGATGGTCTTGAAAACACAGCGCTCGCTCTCCCACTCTCCATGAGAACAAATGCAGTCACCCTCCACTAATTGGGATGAGCTGGACTTTTTAAAAAGTTAATTAAAATCTATTTATTAAAAACGGGTGAATTCACCACCACCTGCCCTGTGGGCATCTCAGTGTATCTCTTACTCTGAAACACCGCAGAAGGAATCAGGATGACTTCAGCTGAAAGGTAAGGAGCAGGACTCGGGAGCAAGTGAGAGAAAAGCTTTTGGTTTGTGTTTTGTTTTGTTTTTCTTTTTTGGCTTTGAAACTAGTGCAGTTCTGGCCTTGATGCCAAACTGGAACCAATTTCTGGGACAAGACCATCCCAAAATCTCAGCAAACAGCTTGTAAAGGTTCAGCCCATTATGAAGGGCACCTAGATCGACACCATTTTCTGGTACTGCTTACACTTATAGGTGCCAAAGGAACCAAGAGTCATCCCCACTCCTAATTTCTTGGTGGGGATTTCAGACTGCTGCTGTTCAGGTAAATGTGTAATTAACCTCCCAGCATTGATTGGAAGCAACCGCCTGAGTCCCCGGGCCCTGTGACAACAGCAACTTCATTAAGTCACTGCATCATCATGCTGCAGCACAGACCTTCAAATCGCCTTAGCGAGGTATTTATCCACCTCTCTATCTCACTTCCATGGCTGTGGCACCAGAAGGCCTAATTAGGGATAACTCCCCGGGAAGACAGAGGGTCATTCCTGGGAGGGACGGGCTGTGCATCACGCAACGTCTCAAGAGTGTGGTGTCAGGGTCCGATTTCAGCCGTGGGACCTCCTGGCCAGAAACGGGGGACGCACGCGCTGCTGCGACAGCTCAGGCACACGCAAGCTCTCGAACAAGAAGCCTCTGGAGAAAACACACTGGCTCCAGAAATTGTGGGCTTTCCTGGCTAAACCTGAGCTTATATGAAGAAGATTCATACAGGTCTACGGATGGGAGCTTTTACGAGAGGGGGTGAGCCTAGAAGTGGCTGGCTGCTAAAAATAGAAAGCCAGTTTTGTCTTATACTCCTGTGGTAGCATCTCAAGCCTGAGGACGCACAGAGGACTCTGTAAACACTTCTACTTGATTAGCGGAATCCAAACTGTGTCGTCCCTGCAAGCAATATAAAACAAACAAAAAAATAATTCAGACCTGAAACGACAGGATTTGCATTGCATTTTTTTTATGTTGGGAAAACAATTTATGTATACAGTCTATAGGCTAGAAATAGATCGTTTCCAGCGCTGGGTTAGCAAATTTGGAAATATATATTGCAAATAGTTTTGGACTAGCACATGGCTGGCCAGCCTTCAGCCCCCAGGAGCAGCATCTCCATGGCCCTGCCTGTTCCTCCAGCCTCCTATTGCTGCTACAGCGATACACCAGCGTGGTTGCGCTGCTAGAACCTCCTAGAGCAGATATGATGAACCTTGAAAGGTACTTTTTCTCCACCACAGCTATACCACCTCTTTGAAGAGCATGACCTGTCTTCTGCCAGTGGGGCGTCCCTACCGGGGGCGCTGCCGGGGTCCGCTGCAGAGCGGCATGCAAGGAGGGAAGCCTTTGCTTTTCTGCTCCGCTGCTAATGTGACCACCCCAGCAACCACGATGGTTGGACTCGATGGTCTGAAAGGTCCCTTCCAACCCAGACAATCCTATGATTCCATGCCTCGATACTTGGTCCTGACTGGAGGCAGGCGTTCCGCAACACCTCTCCCAGTCCTTCTCTAAAGCCAGTCCCAGGCCTGGGCCCCTCCAATCCTACATAAAACTAGGAAAAAAATCTTTTCTGTTTTTTCCCAAGCAACTCCTAAAGATGCTGGATCGTCTATATCCTTCTGCAAGTTAAGAGAAATGTTGCAAAAAAAGGAAGAGGCTGAACTTTTAGTTACTCTAAACTGGCAGATGTCCTACTGACTTCAGCAGAACACAGCAGCAAAATGGCCAAGAGAAGACCAGACGACCTCCTGAGGTCTATTCCAACCTGAGTTATCCTATAAGCCTATAATAAAAACCCCTCAGCCCTCCCCAGCCTGCATCAAGGGCTTGCACGGTGCACCCTGCTGCACACAAAGGGCAGCAAAAAGAAAGCTGACTCCTCTTTTCTTCATGCAGTCACAGGCAGAGTCCCACTACTCAGTGTGCAGTAATGGGAGCAGAAGGTCACCCAGACCTAGGCTGGACGTGTGCTTCATGCTGCCTCGAGCCTGCCAGCGCTCGAATGGCACAGAAAGTCCCAGGGCTAATCCCTGACTGATGCGGCAGAGGATCAGCTCTTCTGCTGCTGCTGCTGCTATGGAAAGATATCGATGAGCAGCTCGCCCATTATGCTACAGGTGACCACCACTTTCTGCAACGAGGAACTGGGAGGAACCAAAGGTTTTTTACTAGGGTCAGTAGTGCCAAATGCTGTTGGGAGCATCAACATAAGAAGGAAGGGCTTGAGCTGCAGCAATCACGCCTCCCAGTCCGCCCCGCTCCTTCTTCCCATGAGCAATCCTTGAGCAGATGCTGTCCCAGGCTCAGAAATGCTCCTCAGCCCCTTGGACCCGTTCCCCGGTGCCCGAGCCCACCTCCCGACACGGCTCTTTGCTGGCACTGCTGGGCACAAAATCTCCTTTACTAGTTAACATTCAGTGAGCGGGGCTCTCTTCTGCCTGACACCGCTGTTCTTTAATTAGAGATTGACAGGCTGATTAGCACTCTGGGCTACAGAAAGATCAGAAAAAGGAAAGCGAGAGAAATGTTGTCCTTTTCATCAGGCTCATTTTTCGATACCTTCTGTTGCTGGGGGGGGGAAAAAAAGAAAGAGGACGGAAAAAAAAAAAAAGAAGGATCTGTTTCAGTCCCCGATGCAATTTTTTTCCCAGGAGGATTTCTCATCAGGCTGTCCTCACTTTGAAAACAGTATGTTGGTTGCATGCATCTTTTTTTCATGTCATTCTTGGATTCAATAACATAATATTAGGCTGAGGCCAACTATTACATATTACATAATTAAGGGCACCAAGTCTTGATTTAAAGGACCCGTAAATAACAAGAATGGGAAGAAATTTAAAAGGACAGTGCTCATTATATTTCTCAATTATATATATTTTTCCCTTCATGTAAATTTAATACTCTTGAAACCTGCCAAAGTGGTAACCCAGGGGAATCTTTGGTAGAAATATCTAGACATCTACATAAACCAAAGTAATCTGTTTAAATAGCAAGTTAAAACTAACCCAGGCTGATGAGCAAGGCTCTCTCCCGTGCCAAACATCCCACCACTGGCTCGGGGACCTCTGTAGATCTCCTCCCAGGGGATGGGTGCCACATCGCCTCCCTCCTCTGAGAAAAACCTGGGCTGAAAGGGAGGAAAGCGCTGCTGGCAGCTGCCACGAGGGCCAGAGAGAGAGCCTGAAATGCTGCAGGGATCGCTGCTGCATTTCATCTTCAAGTGGTTCAAGTGCTGTATGAAAAGGCATAGAATAGAGCGATTCCGAGGTCTGCCAAAGCGCAGATCTGGTTTTCATCTCCACATCATCCATAACGGGTGCTCAGCAAGGGTGTGGTTGCACCCGAGGCCGCGGTGGGCACCGCAGTCGTGCCCAAGCAAATGGCAAACTTACAAGTCCTGCCCAGGAGCAGCGGTGGAGCAAGCCGGGCACTGCAGCACGCTCACTAGCGTGCCCCCGTGGGCTTGCAGGAGCCCTAAGGAGGGCAGGAGAGTGGTGAACACGCTCCTCCGATGGCTGTCCAGCGAAGACCGCACCAGAGCGGAGAGAGAGAGGAAGGCAGGGACGGACCGCTCCTTCACTCCCACTGCCTCATTTGTGTGCGCTGCCCAAACTGGGGCTTGCAAGGACTTAGAAATGATGATGGGTTTTGCGGAAATAAACTCTTTATAGTACTGTTGTGTGTATATATCTAGATATTACCCACTAACCTTTAAGTCTGCAGCTCTCAGAGGGCAAGAGCACAAGAAGGGACAGAGCGCGTAAAGGCTGCCCAGGATGGGCTCCCTCTGGCCTGTTTGAAGTCTGATCCGGAGGAGACTTCACAGGCTGTTCTGAACCCGGTCGAGCTAATTTTGTGTGCCAGTTTTGCCTGCCTGCCTTTAAATGTCACTGTTTTGATCTGAGGGTATTTAACTGCAAAGTAAGGGGATGACGCCGAGCGGAGGGAAATAGAGGTTGAACATCAGGAAACACTTCATAACAACGAGAGCTCTCAGACATTGAAAGGTCTCGGCAGGAGGTGGTGGAAGCCCTACATTCTGCAACATTCACAACTGAAAGGACAAAAGGCACTAGAGAATTCGGCGTAGGCAGGGGCAGCACCTCCCTAGGTCTGTTTATATATTAGAAATTCAGGTTGCAAAATAAAGAAGTGAGTCATACATGGCAACAGTCCAATCCAGGCTTTTCGGTCAAGACCACGTTCCTACAAATTATACAGGGACACATTTCAAAGTGATGGGGATTATTTCTAATTTACAGCAGTCAGCGAGATCAGAATCTTCCCTTATGATTCTGCTCAGTCATGACTTGTATAAAGCTGCCAAAGCTGCCAATAACTCCTTAAGACTTCACGCCCTGGCTGCCACAGCATGCTTATCAGCTGCCAGTAGAGTCCGGCCACCTTTTCTTGGTCCCACTCGTAATTTAAACCATCAGACCCTGCTTACGGGACTTCTGGGGGGAAAAAAAGCTGGCCTTGGTTAACTCTAGGACATTCACATTCTTCAAATGCTGACCCTGAAATTCATCTTCAGGGGGCCATGCAGAAAATCTTAAGGGATAGAAATGATTCCTGAAACACACAGGCACAACAACTCCATGGGATTCAGTAAAATCCCTTCTGCTTAAATTAGCTAGGACATACCATCTACTTTTTCCATTTGTTTTCGGATCAGCAATATGTAGACATTTCCAACAAACACGCTCTCCTTGCAAGAAAATGCGTACACATACTTTGTATACAAGAACATTTCAAATACTCATTCACTAAATATTTTTTCACTTGGATTTTTCCTTCTTCTTCAAAAATATTTTTCCAACATCTCATTGCAAAACATGGGTAAATTTAGACATGAAAACGCAATTTCAAATCAGAGAGTCAACATTGTTAGTCTGGAGACGCTGAGGAAAAACAGACATTTCTCCAAATGAAAGATTTCAACGCGCTTAAACATTTAGCCTTGGTTGCTGCTGGAATAATTCACCAAGTACAACGTACAGTGGGAATTAGGGATTATCTCTATCTTGGGCCCTGGTTGGATTTCTGGTAGAAAAAAAAAACAGCCCTGAACTGATTATTTTTTCTCCTAGTTTCTGCTTTCTTTTACATAGTGTTTTTTTCTGATCGCCTCAAGGAAGTCTGTGCTGTACACCCCGAGTCCACGCTGCCACTGCTCGTCTGCACTGCCGTGCCGGCTGGAGAGGTCAGGAAGCCACTGTGACACACAGAGGGACAGAAAGGCAGCGCTTGTGGGTAGAGACCCTAATGAGAGCAGGAATAGGGCCACAGAAAGATGGGAGAGGAACGCTGTGGGATCCCCCCTCTGTTTCAGTAAGCGCTTCATATAAACTGGGTAAGCATTTGTAGAACACAAAGTTGACAGCAGGTCACCATGTCTCAGCAGAGTGTCCTCCACTGAAGACGAACTGAGAGTTGTGGTCTTCTACTCTCTGACCCAGATAATAAATGCATGTTCCCCACAGACTGGAAGAAGCTAGGGAGACACACCAGGAAACCCCTCTTCTACTCTGTAACTGCCTACACGTACCAGATGAGAGCTGGAACCCCCACAGGCTGGGTAAGAAATCAACCCCTGATGGCCTATGTCCTGGGAGACACTCCTATAGATAGACATCAGCTGAGTGGGGTTTTTGGAGGTTAGCAGCTTGGGTTTGCAATGCCTAAAGAGAGTATCCACACAGATCTAGGACAGATCTAAGCATCTGGCACTGCTTTTGATTTTTCCCACTCTCTTCCTGCATTATACTGTAGTTAACTTCTGAGTATTTTGCTTTTTTGTGCATCCTTCTGGCCACTACATGGACACCTGTGAAGCGGGGGCTGGATCTGACGATTCAAAAGTTACTTTGGAGGAAACAATCAAGCAGTGAAGTCCTCTGCTGGATCTAGCTCTGATCCTCTAGTGTTCTCATCACAACTCTATGACTCTTCTTGATCCAAAATACAGAATAAAAACAGCAAGAAGGGTGTTTTCCTTTGAATGGGGGCAGTGGCTGTATTCCCATTGGATCTCTGAGCAGTGGCAACAGCCAGTTTTGCTATATTATGAGAAGCTGGAGGATATTGCTGCAATATTGTACTTAAAATTTGGAAGAGTTGAAAAAAGCCTGGAAGAATGATTTGGAAAGTTCCTGAGGATAGGCTAGAGATAAAGAATGGGTACTGTTAAGCAGGGATGAATTATAAAGGATATGGCAAAAGCTAAGCGGGAATGAATTATCAAGGGTATGGCTAAATAAAAATGAATTATCAACTGAGCTAATGGAAGACAGAAAGAAACTGCTATTCCATAGATCCTATGCGGAGGTCACCTTGGCTTTCCACTCACACATGAATATTCACTGACTTGGAATTGATCTGTCCTTAATCTAGATTTATTTACAATGAGGGCCTCGGCATTTCTTACAAATGACACACGTTAGCTCATCACATGGAATATACTGAAGGGTGAAGATATATCTGATGGTCCTGTGCCTCCTTGAGAGCAGTTTTCTAATTCTGAAAATGAGTCTGCGCGTCAGTGAGAGAGAGGTTTCTTCGCAGTAAACAACAATAAAACAATCAAGCAAATCATCTGCATTCTCTGCTCTCAAAGCCAGTCATAATTTAAGAACCAGCTATGATTGCTGCATTTATATGTTTTATCAAGAGATTCACAGTTGAATCCAACCTTCATTATAGCAATGAAACTAATTCAGTCAAGGAGGATACACAGTAAGAAGGTGAGGCTCCTGTATATCTCTCCCTCCCCTCCCAGCCTTCCTAGATCTTTTCTGGAAAAAAAATAATTAAAGGATTAATGCATCTTTCCCATATAGTAATTTCCATAGTATGATCCCCATGAGCTTGAACGTGGAGTTACTCCAGATATTTGTGACTGTGAGGAAGAAGAAAGGCTGTTCCATCACTCTAAGTATCTACTTGCTAAACACACAGATCAATGACAACATGGAGAGGGATTTACAAAAGCATTTGTCCTCGGTCTGCTTCAAAAATCCTAAATGATTTTACAAAAAACAGGGATAAAAAGGACAACGTAATGTTGGTGGGGCTTTTTTTTCAAGCACATGGCAAAAACGTAAGAGACCGCAGGCCTGCTAGTGAGAAATCCCTCTGCTGACTTTGCCTTGCCTGCGTTTCTCAGCTCCTTAATTATACAATCACTACACATAAGGCTGGTTCAGAAATATCTTTAAGTGGTTATTCATTTTAAATGTGCAAATAGCATCTCTAACTTCATCTTAATGCTTTGGCTTCTAATCATAAAGCAACCACCAGAAGAGTTCCCTCCATTTTCTAAACCTGTCACAATTTCTAGAGCTTTTTGCTACCTCATCCCCTACTTTTTCCCCGATGACAAAGCACAGAGCCAAAATGCACAGAGTTTGATACAAATCTCACTTACTCCCAGGACAACAACAATGCAATCGCAAAAGTTACTCCAGATTTCTACTGATGAAATTGGAACTGGACCCCAGGTTTTCTTCACAGTACCATTACTGCTTTACATCTTAAGTACCATCTCCAAAGTCTGTAAATATGTCTTCTCCGTCCCAAGCTTAATCCCAAGACAAGGTTGTGTGAAATGAACTATCTGGTCTTGGATAGTTCAACAACTGCACGGAATTTACTTTTTATAGCACCTAAATCAGGGCTGAGCATCTACTGTACCTCCCAGTCCAGAACGGAGGCCTGCCACTGAGCTATCTTGTCAATGTTCTCCAATCTCCGTTTCCGCTCGTTGATCTGTAGAGTCACGTTCCTCATGACAGCGAGAGCAGCAGCCACATACCTGTAGTCACTGTCGAACACAAGAGAAAAGTCCATGAAACGGAGCCTGATTCGCAGGGGAAACGCACAAGACCCTCACTAGCAGAAGCATAATCTCACCATCCTTTTAGAAAGAAATGCAGGTAGGATTTGTCACTTGTTACTCTGATACCATACTTTTTCCATCAGCAACGTCTTTCTGGGTCACCAAAACCTGAAATTGCGTGTGTATGAGACAGAGAAGCCAGCCAGCTCCTCAGCTGGTTTGCATCCATGCAATGAGTACAGTCCAGCCTCTACCAACCCAACGTACACCAGTTGTGAACACTGCTCTTTAAAGTCTTCAGCTGCTCAGCTAAAGAGCATCCTAAAAGAAAGCCTGAACATTTTTACAGCCTGTGTCTTCAGGCCTGGATTCTTCCACTTTTAAAACGAACATTAGAAGATATTTTTCGATTAGACACAAGGCCGGAGCACCTTCCAAGCCATAAGGTGACTCCAAGAGTGCCACAGAGCGTTTATCCCATGGCATTCACTCTTACTGCAGACTTCAGGTGAGCAAATCAAAGCAATTCCTTTTTTTTTTTTCGCTCCGGACGGGCCTGTGAGTGTAATAACAAAGAGTGAAAATAGCCTCCCGCCAGGGCCAGCAAAGATGATGATCAGTCTTTTCAAAAAGTGATGCGGAAATCAATGCTATTGATTTCCGCCCTGTGCCTTCTTTCCCATTCCAAGGAACCTTAATGTTCATTGCAATCGGAAAGACAGACAAGGCCAGCTGCCATAACGCCACCATAATATATTATTAACTTAAGGGTTGATATCGATTGCTGACTAATGAGAAAAACTGCGATCTTGGGCAGCTGCAGGGGGAATGGCTTTATCGATTATTGCTACGAATTACACTGGTGACAGCTAAAATAGGGGTGACTGCTGTGAATTAGATCCATTTCCCTATGTGATCCAAACAGGATAAATATTAAGAAACAATCACAATGTGATATACAACAGAATATTATTTGCTATTTTGCCATCCTTTCTTGGATGAAATCTTGAGATGCATTTTCAATTTTTATTCAATTCTTATGTCAAAATTCTAGCTAAGGTTAAAAAAAAATCCTACGAATTCCAGAACATCAGGACTGGTCCTCCAACAAAGTAAAGGAGAACAGAAGATGGGCTGTGTGACATATCCATCACAACATACAATGAAGAATTTCTTGTGTTTTCCTTTGTGGG
The DNA here is from genome assembly GCA_013398815.1 of Ibidorhyncha struthersii. Taxonomy (NCBI): domain Eukaryota; kingdom Metazoa; phylum Chordata; class Aves; order Charadriiformes; family Charadriidae; genus Ibidorhyncha; species Ibidorhyncha struthersii. The sequence continues at coordinate 66,610 of VZSZ01005863.1, forward strand.
GCCATCTGTATGGAGTGAGTGCCTGGTTGTGTAAGGGAGAAATGGAGCTATGCCAGAGAGACATCAGTCTGGTCTTCAAAATGTCCATGAGTTCTTGTAGGAAAATAGGTGACTACGGCCAGAAAGGATCCGTAGTGGTGGGGAGAGGTGCAGAGTTTCGAGACAGTCACTAATAATCTCCTAGCAATTATGTTCATGCAAAGAAGGGAGGCTAATGTCAGTCCACTCGTTAGCAGTCTCCTCTTTCTCACGTAACGTGTTCATACACTTTTAAGTCCAGCCCGGTTCTGCAGCAGGAACGCTCAGGACACCAGCAAGCTGCACTTAGGACCTTCATATATTTAATTCACATTAAGCTGGAGTAAATCTTTAAGAGGTGAACAGATGTGGCTTTGTGAAAAATTCAAATGAAGTAGTCTCAAAACAACAAGCAATTGAAGGGAGCCAGGCTCTGAAAACACCCCCGTGCCTGCCTCCATGCGGAGTGGGCCGGTGCCAATCAAGCTGGGTTTTATCTTGGTAATGCTAATTTACTAATTCTAATGTTCCGTTTGAAGAGAAAACCCCATGCACATTTTTCTTTCACGCAGTAATGAAGGAAGAGTCATGACTGAACTTTTTGGGCTCCTAGCCCATGTCTGTGGTGGAGCTGGCAAAAACTTAGAAGAAAATATAACAGAAGCAAAGCATTTGGCCAGTGAAATAATAATAGGATAGCATTAACTATGAAATTAAGGTAAATAAATTGTTTGTCAATTATATTGGGGCTGCAATGACCTCTTTCCAGTCCTCAATCATCATGCAAGTCTAGACCCTTGCCAAATATCACATGCTAACTTGGGGAGAGTGGGCAGGTTTCTGGTTTCAGCTCTGTTGCCCTGACCTGGCACAGGGAAGATCCACAGCTCTACAAGTATGGCATTACTGAAGAGGAAGAAAAAAAAAAGAATATAACGTCCCACTGTTAGACGAAGCTAACATACTTGCTTCCATTGGGACTCCTGGTCCTTTCTGAATTTTGCCTTACTCTGTAAATGGTTCCATTGATTTAAGCAGTATTTCCTACATATTAAATTCTAATCAGAGTGCCTAAGAGACTCCTAACCCAGCCAACGACGAGCCTGATTTCATTGTGAGGATTAGTCCGCTCTATAATTTTCTAGCTTCTGTTTCAGACTCGCAATCTAATTGCGAGCACTGTCAAACTGCAAGTGCATGGGGACAACTCGCCGCCCGACTAATGGGCCCAGTTGAAGCTCCCTAGTTGGCTTCTCAGTTTCTCTCCTTCATAGCGGACCCTGACCATATCGCAACCTGCAGGTATCTGGCTTTTCCCTGTGTCTGATATTGTCACAACATGACATTCCCCAAAGATTATTTGCTTTTCCATTCTCAGGCTTTGCTCATCTCAGCCCCCATCCCACAGCCAGAATTACAAGAGCAGAAAATATTTGTGTTTCAAGCAGGCAACAAGGGCAAGCTGGGTTTTCTGCAAGGTCCCAATGCAGAATCATCTGGTGGTGCATAAGACACACTCTCTGTGCCTCATTTTCCCCATTCGTGGCATTAAACTTGTCTGGGATGCGAGTTGGGTTGCCTGGAGCATCAGTCCCTCCCAGGCTCTTTACATGCTTGAATCGGAGGAGCTACACCACAGGGAAGTGTGGTATAACCCACCCCATTTTGGCGTTATAATGCCGTTCCTCCGGGAGCCAAGAAGCTCCCACGCTAACAGAAGTACGCCACGCTCCAGGGCTGAGATAAGGCACAGGTCTGTTGCTGGCTCTCTCCGCATGGGCACGAGTTTCATATACGCACTGTGCTACAGCTTCAGGGGACTTACTCTTTACGCAAATATAAACCTGCTTCCCCTTTTCAGAAAATGAAGAAACAAGAGGAACGAAGTGTCCATGGCTGTGTCCTATCACGGACACAATCCAGTGAAAAAGAGCTCTCAGTCTGAATGAACTCATTGTCACTTAACCACAGGAAAGGTCTGAGTCTCCTCAGGATACAACTACATCTGTTGGCTTAACAACATGTTGATTTTAAAACATCCCAAAGGAAAAAGGAATGTGCTCCCAAAATAATTCAACCCTTGTGTAATCACACTGTCCACATCCCCTTTGGTACTGCTACCAAATAACTCGGAGAAGGATGTTTTAAACAGAGACCTCTTCTCTCTGAGGCTTCTAATGTCTTCCTGTTGTAAAGCCACATCTGAATTCACACTGTAAGTACTGTGGGGACATCACAGGGCTGGTAAGAAACAAAACCCCACAACATTTGGGATCCTAGAGCTGGTTTCTGATACCCTAATGTTCCCATGAGTTCACTCCAAGTTTGATGTGGTCTCGTTATGAAGGGAAAACCAGAAATTGGATCTGGAGCCAAATGCACGTCCAAATTGGTGATTTTGAACCAGGCATTTTAGCGAGTAGGAATCAAACTCTTGAATCAGGGCAAAGCAAATCAATGCATCTCTTTGCTCATATCACGTCTCTCTGCTCTTTTAGAGCTGGGTTTGGGGAAGAACAAACAAAAAAATCAAACACTTGCAGAACTTTCTGAAACATCTGTGGTCTTTTTTGTTCTCTGAAGCACTTCCTTTTAAATGGGTTTTGGAAAAAGAAAGGAAATTGGCAAGGCGGGAGAAAATCTGCTCTTAGGGGGCCTGATTCTTCTTTCACCTTATTTTTATAGCAGTATATCACATGTGACATCATAGGTACTCTTCTTGATTTACATTAGGTCAGGGAGTCGGGCTGATTGCCCTCAGCAGCAGCAAAAGAGATCCTGGAAATTTTGGGAAGCACTCAAGCTGCTAGGTGCTCCTCTGAACCTACACCCAGTGGCAAAACCAGAGACACAATCAGGCTGAAAAGCAGAGCCGGTTCTGAACTCTCCCCAAATCTGAGACTATTCAGGTTTGAGTTGTGGATCCTGGCCCTCTACCTGCTATGTGCTGAGGTCTTCTTCAGGATGAAGGAATGAGCCTTTCTGACCGCTGAATGCTAACTGGGTAATTTTTCTAGTGTAACCGGTAGCATCAGAAAGTACATCCAAGGGTAATTAGTTCACATGTCTGATTATAACAGAGATGAGTTTGGCTCCACTGAGAATCAGGGCTTTGAGAAGCTTTCGAACTGTCTGCTGAACCTTTGCCTCGCTTCAATTTATACAAGATGTCACGAAGAGAAGAGCTGGACAGAAAAAAGAACCCCAACCCCTGTGTTCATGCAGAGGCCGTGTAAAGAAGCAGCGAGCAAAATCCCTCCGTGTAAGAAGAGATCGGCGTACCTGTGATCCTGCGCGGTGTACTTCAGTAGCTCCGCGAGCTGCAGGGGGTATTTGCAGATCTTCTGCACTGGCGTCAGAAGGAAACCGTCTATGGCAATATCAATCATCTGCTGCAATAGACGACACGCTTCGAAGAAATGCTGGTACCTGCTATCTTTCATCAGCTTGGAAAGCTCCATGCACGCATCCAAATGATTGTTACAGTACTCCGAATAGATCCAGAAGCCATCTTGCTGTGAGAGGCAGGAGAAAAGGGACGCACACAGAGGGGAGCACACGTCAGACAAGAGCTGTGAGCAGTCAACCACCCAACTTGCCAACAAGAACACATTACAGCTGAAGAGGAAAGAATGCCCCAAGCAGGAGGAGAAAGGACTGATCCCGGAGTACTTCTGCTTGGAGGCGGTGCTGCACGGTCGCGCAGGGGGAAAAGGGAGGCAGAGAGGGACCTGCACATTGCCACCTTGCTGGGGTCTCTGTAGGGACAGGGTGTGTTAAAGCGAACCCCTGCGCAGCGTTGTGGCTGTTCTCAGTTTCAAATTGTGCAGTGGGGTTTTCTTTATAAAAGGTAAAGGTAGAACCACGCAGAGCTCTGGCCTTCGGTAGTAGAAGACATCCTTGTTATTTCTCGAGCTCTGTCCCTGAAAAGTCATGAAGCACCTGGCAAGTGGTTAGGAACTGAGTATATTTGAAATTCCCCTTACCAACTGTGAACCCAAGGCACCAACCACTGTGTGGACTTCCCCAGGACCAGAGAGCCAGAAAACACCAAACAATGCAAAAAACCTCCCACAGGTGTGCCCGCCCACCCTTCACACTGGCCTAACAAGTCTTTTTGTGCTAATTTTGTTGGAAACTCCTTTTTCTGCTGTCATGGACCACAGACGGGGCCATGGCAGTTCGTCACCCTTAACTCAGGCTTGATTCGTCTGGGCCACATGGACAAGGCGGCCGCAAGGTCAAAGAAAGATTACGCTGGAAGGGAGAGACAGACACAAACGGACTGCCCAACATCACGTATTAAGACTGTAGTTGAGACAGCTCAGATATACGCCCCGGTGTTGCAGGTTAACAGCCCGAGATGCTACATCAGGTGGTGGCAAATGCCATACAAACCCTAAAAAGGACAAATTTGGTTTTTTTTAGAAATACACTTGACCAGCAACCCTTATTTCTCAGTCCTGTAAGGGCCAAAATAACCTGCCTGTCTGGGAATAGGGGAGCGTGGGGGCTTTCCCATCCCCACAGCTGACCAAGAGCCAAGCGCTGACATCTCTCTCATCCTGAAGCAGATGAGGAACAAAATGCTTCACAGATCCATATAACGGGATGTTAATGCCCTCATCCCTCAGTTTCCCCAAATGGCTAAACAGGGACAATTTATCAGGTGTTTATTAGCCATCTTTCAGCCCTGATCTGATGACAGATAAGTGTCAGATATTCCTCTGAATAACAGTAGTAATTTTTACTCTTGTCACTATAAACGAACTGACAGCACAGCCTCAAGATATGAAGTTTTAGCTACTGATTCTCACCAAGATTTCTTACATCTTTTTAGCACAGAGACGGAATATGAAGCTGCTTTGGAAGCAAGCAGCGGGTTTTGCAGGCTCTGATAAAAATGAGCAACGTTAAAACCATCATGCAACTTCTCAAAAAGAAACCTGCTTTTCAATTAGAAGACCAATGACGCTTGAGAGACGCTGCGAACCTTTTTAGGGACGCCCCGCTGAAGTTTCACAAACATGTAGCAGAAATTTCTTTAATAAGAAGTGAACTGTTGCCAGCTCAGTCCTGTCTGTAAGTAACGAGGTAACAAAGCACAGGATCTGCATTCCGGGTCAGAGCACCTCACACGTAAGCTCTGATACAGCACTTCATTCTCTCTAAAGGAAAGCCTAGAACTGCAGGACGAAAATTTTCTTGACGTTTCCTGACATATTTACAACACCGGCCAATTTATCAGCTCCTGTAGTACGCGGCTTATGTAACAGTACGATGGGCTGGACAAAAGCCTCCAGGACTATATCATCAGCTAAAATGTCCTGTTCAGCACGCACTTATCATGAGCGCGTATCTGCTGTCCTGCTGCCACTTGGGCAGCAAGAAGCACGAGCTGGCACCTCCTCACGTGGCCCAAACAGCTCCGCAGGGGAAGGCAACCGGAGCTGCGTGGGTTTTTCATCCCTTGAAAATGCATCTCGGTGCCGCAGTGAACAGCCCGAGCATTTGCTCTCCTTTACCTTCGTGTAACACAACTAAGGCCTCTTTTTACTTCTCTGGGACTCTCTTACCTCTTCCAACCTTCTGGTCATCCGTGACCTGATTAGGATGGCCTGTGAGCAGATTTAAGTCATATTCTGGAGAGTAAAATAAGGTGGAGAGTAAGTGGGGGACATCGTACCTGCATAATGCAAGTAAGGGTGGATGGGAAAAGGTGTTGGGATTCAAGTGTACTTGGGGAGTTATCCAACTATCTGCGTTGAATTCTCCCTGCACCTGTATCTCACGCAGCAAACGGAAGGCCATGGAGTATTCTGTGATATGTAACTAGAACAGTACTGATGCACACAAGTTATTCTGAGTGGTTCCTGCCTCCTTGACTTTCTCTGCTGTTCCACTCCCACCCTCCTCAAAAAACCAACCCCAAAACTCCCAAACAGAAATGCCAAAGGAACTTACGTGTTCAAGGAAACATGGTCCAATTTCACTGAGATGGGGGTCCTCATTGTTGTACTGTTTCTCCAAGTCCCGGACAAAACCCATCTGAAATCTGTAGATATCTTCGATGTTACCAAAGATGATCTTTAGCTGTTCATCACTGAACATATCCCTCCTCTTCCGGCACTGCTTTAAGTAACCCTGTAAGGAGTAAGGCAGAGAACGATCCATGAAATAACCCGAACACTTATACTGAGGCTGCTCCCAGATTTTTCTTGAGGAAGGAGCAAGTAAAAACAAAATCAGAAAACGGCTCTGAAATCAAAATCTACTTGTTATGACATGAGTCTCCATCAACTTCTGTCTATGAGTAAGCATACAGTACGCAAAACGTGCCTTGAAAGGCTACCAGACCTTTTTCGACAGACATCACCTCATTTGCAACTTCTGTTCCCACTGCAACCCACAGCAGACCCACGGCAGTACTCCTGCTCAGGACGCACCAGAGCCAGCACGCACAGGGCTTCACAGCCTGCGTCAGGAGATGCTGGAGACAGCGTGGGTACAGCGCGTTGGGAGGACACTGCCTCAATGTCCTTCAGCGTTTTGCATGAATCAGATTTGCAAAGGAAAGGTTCCCCAGAGATCTCAACCAGCGCAGCCTGAAACGGCTCTGTCCCTACCTGTGCTGCAGAGAACTGCAAAATCGGGCTGATAGCTCCAAAGAGGAGTGTTACAGTATTCTATGCCGGTTCCTTCAAAACTCACTGCCTCGCAATACCCAATATCTAGGGTAGCTCCTACAAACACTGCTGTTTCCGTGTCCTCTTTGCTGGCACATGGCATTACAGAGAAAGCTGCGAGGGGCTGCTCGATCGCCTGCTCACTCTGATTTCTCCTTTTAGCCACAGTAATCAGGGCAAGGAAGCTGATAATCACGCTGAGAAATACTCTGTTAATGTGTGGTTGCATGCCCTTGGTCCAGGACAAGGGTATGGAGGGTGTAACCACCCTACTTGTTTCAGCACCAAGTGAAATGTTGAAGGAAAACACTCTTCAGGCATTCCCTGATTTGGGAGGGGTTTATACCCCCGTTATTCATCTTCCATAGCCTGAGCCAAAAGCAGGAGGCTGTTGTCCCATGAGTGCCATGGTGGGGAACCCCAAAGGCCACGCAGTAGGTTGGGGAGGTGTTTTGCCTTGCCCCAGCAAGGGAGCCACAGTGGGAGCAGCCCGAGCTGCTGATCAATGCCATCTAGAGGAAAGCAGCATTATTTTAATATTGTTTTCTATACCCTCCATTCCATTAGCCCAAATATGCTATTCCAAACAGAGTCAAACGAGGGAGAATTTTTCTCCTGTTTTCTCAACTACCGCCTTTCATTGCTTTTTCTTCCTTTTTGAAGTGGGACCAGAGGAAAATGCTTTGTACCCTTCTCCGTACAAATATCAGGCTCCCTTACTGAGTCTGTAGACATTAAAGTCAAACAGAGAAAGAGAGAGGAAGCACTAAGATGTAGAGAGTTTAAGGAAATTCTCCAAAATCACAGAATGAACCTGCAGTAGATTTGGAAATAATTCACATCTCCTGCGTCTCAGTCCAGTGCAATAATGAAAAGTTCTTCCTTGCTTATTCTTCATCCACCCATGAGACCTATTGGTACCGAGCCTGAGCTTAGCTGGACATCATACGAACACAAATTGGTAGGCGAGCACTACTCTGAAGACCTCCTGACCTAAAAAGACTGAGTGGATCAATATTCTGGCAAAAAGCGTAACACGCCAAGTAGTGTCTGCCTCCCTGTTTTGCTGACCCTGCCTTATCCATGAACTCGCCATCATGGGTTCAGCTGAATCACGAGGACTTCTTCAAACGCGCTTTCCTGAAGCCCATGTGGTCCAAGGGATGGGGTGACACAGGGAGGCTCTGGATGCCTGGGCTGAATTTCTGGCTCTGCCATCAACCTGTGTGACATTGAGCAAATCACTTCATTCCCCTCTGTGCTTCGCCTGTCTGGACGGTTTAGACTAGAAACTTTGCAAAGCCAAATATCAGATGCTACGCTGGCCTGGTGCGGATTGCGGCCTCTTGACCGAAAAGAAACAGCATGGGGGTCATCGCGAGCCTGCCTTCATTATATAGGAAGAGAAAAAAAAAAGGGGGAAAAAAATGCCAACAGCTCCAGTTGAATGGCTATATTTGGGAACTCTAGATGCTTAGTCACACAGAGGAACCGCCAGCTGGTGACACGCAGCTGCTGGTCCACAATGCGAACGATTGGAACGCTATAATAAACTGTCCTTCAGCCTCACCATGTGGTTCCTGGGAGGGAGAACTTCAAGCAGATGAAAGATAAATGCAACTTTGGCCAACCTGGCAAAGAACCAAGCTCTGTGATGTCCAGCTTAGCTAGAAGGATGCCGGTACCCTGAATTTGCTGGCTTTTTCAGCTGGGAAGCTTGGATTATGGAATACCTGCTGCATTTACTAAATCTAGGCCTCTCTTCTTCCAGGAGCTCCTTGATGACTCATTTCCCTGGGTTTCCCTCTCTCATTTTTCAAGGCCAGGAGGAATGGGAGCAGGCTGGTTCCCACGTTGCAGGGCAGTTGCGGGGCGAGTAAAAATTCAGCGTAGCAGGGAATAACACAGAATATCTTTCCATGCCGCTTTTCATGTTTACCTCCTTATCTCAGAACAGCTTTTGAACACAAAAAAAAGAAAGAAGACATGCACCTGCCCACGAGGCCAGGCTCTTTCTGACACTGGCTTTGGTGCCAGCAGTGCCGAACAACTGCCGCAAGCCGTTTGTGTTAGGACCTTTGCCGCGCCGCAGGCCGCAGGCTGCCCGCAAGCCAGCCTCCCCTCTCGCTCGCTCTTCTGGGAAATCAGTCACCGGATGATTTCTGTGAACATCTTTCAGCCCTGGGGTTGCTATTGGCTGCCACTACCGTCTTGAATATTCCCCGTCCTCCCTCTGCTGGTTCATCACTTTGCCCGAGTCACATGTTTCAGAGAAGCTGAAGCAGCACATTTTGGTACAGGCACCTATAAATCCACAGGGAAAATAAAAGAAGGCAAGGAGTTCCCAAGGCTTATCCTCTATCCAGCCTGTGTGTTTGGATGGTTGGTTCCCAGCACAAGCCAGCAAAGGGGAGACTGAAGATTTATATCGAATATGCAGCAAGAAGGCTGCTGCAGAGTTTTTCCAGTAAATTTACTTCTGTTACATAAAACAATGTCATCTTCCTTCTGCTCATCCCGTCAGGTTTGCTCAGAGAAGGGATAGCTGACTGATGAGCAGATGTTGGAGAGCATTTTGCTCAATGAATTCCTAAAAATAGCTGTCAAACTGTCTCTCTTTAAAGTACTTTTCCATGTAGTCCCTGACGTATAGGCAAAAGTTGGAGAGTATTTGCAGGAGGTTAAGTGCTAAGTTTTCTCCACCCCAAAGTGGGTTTAGAGACAGTCAGGAGAGGTGGCCAGTCCATCCATCCATCCATCCATCCATCCATCCATCCATCCATCCATCCATCCATCCATCTTCTTGTCCGGCTGAGAGCAAGCTGAAGGAGAGAAGGAGGAGGTGACAGCCACTGCAGGCTATAACTTCAAAGGCAGTTGTGACGATATTCCAGTTTCTTTCCACCTCTGAGCCAGTTTGGGGGCTGCCTCCACTCTCCTGTACACCATCCCTCAGTTTGGACCAGCACCATTTGGGCTATAAAAATCCTGTTCTCTAGAGCAGTGCTCGCAGCATCCAGGTGAGCCTTGTGCTGATGAGCACATACCAAGAATAAGCACAAGAACAAAGATGAGACTGTTTGAATTGAAAAGGCAAACTAGAGCCACGTCTGGTCCCGGGCAGCTGCAACTCTAAAGCACTTATTCAAATATCGGTCTGCAGCAAGTAGTGAATGTCAGGCACTGTGATTGCACCGGGGCCCACCTAAAATATAAAATGAAGTCCTGGAGTGTTGTGGTTTAGGCCAAATTGGCCACTGGGGACGTGGGGGACTCCAGATGGGACTGACAGATGCTCCCCACTACCCCTCTTCAAAGAGAGAGGCAGAGGAGGGAAAAAGCAACTTAGGAGTTCAGAAGGCACTAAACTACTTTAATGAAATATTAATAATAAAATAAAAGAAAAATAATGAAAAATATACAAAACCATATCAAGCTCCCAGGATGACAATCACGACACCGGCTGGCACTGGGGCAGTCCCAGGCTGGACTCAGTGATGGACAGGAACTGGATTCCAGATCTGCATTCAGGATCGGGACCAAAGGCAGATGAACAGACAGAGTCCTCCTCAGACGTCGGCCATTGAAGAAAAAGAGAGAGCTGACCCTTTGATCCCTCAGCTTTTATACTGAGCATGATGCAGATGGGATGGAATACCCTGTTGGTCAGTTTTGGGTCTCCTGTCCTGTCCGCTCCTTCCCGCAGGTGGGACCCCTCTACGCTTTTCCGCTTCCGACCCTCCAACGCGGCACATAACAAAGTTAGGTGCCCTGGGGTGTTAGAGCAATAAGGGTAAGCAGGAGCCTCTCTGTGTAACATGCCTGGGCATCAGCTATAAACATAGGTCTGATCACTCTGAGAGAGCAAACACTGTCTGCACAATATGCTGTTAATTTCAGCAGTTAGAAGAGGCCCAGCTAAGAAGCGAAGTTACTGAACAAAATTTATCCTGTTTTACCTCAAACCAGGCCATGCAGGAACACAAGGCTATTCCTTGAAAGGGCAAGGAGCAGCCAGGTTCAAAACAGAAAGATGAGGCGTGCCCAAGCAGGCTGTGAAAGACAGCTACAAATTGCACGTTGAGAAATACATATACGTACTATATATATCCCCACTGATCCGAAGAGCTTTCTGCAGAGGTGCCCTCCACTCTGGTATCCACGGATGAGAACTGGTCACACAAAGGGGTCAGCAGCTCCTCAAATGTGGCCCTCTGAAGGTGGGCCGCATTGCTGCCAAGAAGGTTTTATGCTGCTTCACTCTGAAGCAGCAAAAAAAAAGTGTTTTTCATCCGTCTCCGAGAATGAGTCAGGCTAATGCCACCCAGACCACGTGAAAACTTGTCCCATCAGCTCTGCACAGCAGACCCAGCTTGACAGGCCAAGATGCAATGAGGATGTTTTCCATGTGGCATTCAGAGCTGTCCTGGCACCAAAGCAAAGCTTAGGTGGAATCCAGTCAACACTAGTAAAAAATAAATTCAAAGTGAAATTACTTGGAAAAGAGCAAAAGGCAGGACTGGAAGTTGGCTGGCCTTCCTAACCTCCCACCCCCAAATTACTCGTAATACAGAGATTTCCTTTGATCTCCCAACTGCCTCACTGTTCCCATCCAAGCTCTGTCAATTCTCCCTCTAACATCTCCTTAAATTTATCCTGGGCTTCCTAATCCATATGCTGGTCCAAACCCTGCTTGTTTCTCAAAGCACGGTACCCCGCTCTTGGTAGCCCTCCTGCATCTCGCTCTTCCACCTGCGCTCCCCACCGCACGCTACAGCGCAAACCACCTGCGTGGCCCTCTGCTCTCATCGAGGCAGCTGCCCCGACCGAGCACCTCGGCTGCTCTGCCGGTGTCACCAGTGCCACGTCACGGACAGACCCTGTGCCCTCCTGCATCAAACCCCAGGCACAGGACTATCTTTTCAAGCCTGAAGATGGGCGCGTATATGTGGTGCTTTACAGGACAGTGAGTGAGCAGTGCTGCCCGCCAGTAAGGCTGGTCATTGCTACCCATTATAAAAGCCTAGTTTTCAGTAGCTTATTATTTTTCTAAGCTCTAACCCCTAAGCCCCGAAATTCTTATTGCTGGATATTTCCTTAAGGCTAAATTCTTTCTTCTTCTTTTCCCCTTGGTGATATTTCAGAATAATGATCCATCCGTTCCTGATAACGCAGTCCAGGAAAAACTCCCCATTTTAACCCCTAATAAAAATCTTCACGAAACTCTTTCACCAAGCAGCAGTCGGTCCTTCAGACCCCAAGCATGGGCAGTCGTCGGGGCAGTATGGCTTTGCTGTGATGGGGGATTCCCCTCCAAGCCAGCTGCTTCACGCAGGTCTTGGCTTGCACAGGTAATTTTCATTCTGGTGCTGGCTAGCTTGTGAGCTCCCGACTTGGCAGGACTAGTGCCATGGGTATTATGAATAATAACACAGTGTATAATAATATAGTAGCAGGTAGTGGAAATACATCCTGAAGCAGAAAAGAGCAATTGGAGGGCTCTTAATCACCTAGCAGGGGCTACGGTCCTCCGCTAACAACCACACATCTTAAGGTGCCTCACTGGTATTAGGATTTGTTATTCATTATGGCTCAGCAACAAGAGTATAACTACACACTGCTAAACGCAGTACTAAATCAGGCTCAACCTTCGCCATTCAGCCAGAACTCCTCTCTCATCCCCTCCAGTATGTCATATTGCTGCTGTTTGTGCTGACACCTTAAAATAAAGAGCAAGGGGAAGGGGGGAATTTGCCACTGTCAACAGCACTTCTGCATCTCATCAGCGGTTGTCTGGTGTCTGCTCGTTCCTCGGCACAAATAACACCCCTGTACAAATTCATCCAGTAGCGCTGGGAGGAGCTCAAGCCGGCCCACGTCCCTCCATCTCCAGTCCCCAACTTAAGCACAAACACAAACAGTCACAGAATCCCAGAACCCCAGAATGGTGGGGGTTGGAAGGGCCCTCTGGAGCCCACCCAGTGCCACCCCCTGCCAGAGCAGGGTCACCTCCAGCAGTTGCACAGGACGGCGTCCAGGTGGGTTTGGAATGGCTCCGGAGTGGGAGACTCCCCCACCTCTCTGGGCAGCCTGTCACATCATGCTATGCCGAAACGCCTGGGATGACTGAGCTGTCTCCCAGCCTTCTCGAGGCAAATGGATTGCTCTGATTAAACTGAGCACAATGAGGCTCTCTCCAGCGAGGGACAGCCCATCATTTCGCAGAGGAGAATGCCTATTTCAGTCCTCCTCCTTCTTTAAGAGAGGCAGCTGAATCATCTCCTGGTGCTCTACCTGGATTTATCCCCTCAATACCATTTTGTATGATACAGAGCAAGGCAAGAGCCTTAGAGATCTCTTTCCTACCTGGGACGGGTCAATAGGGGCTGTAAATCAGTGTTACCCCACAGATGTCACTGAAGCTATACCCACCTGTACCTCCTGAGAATCTGATTTGGTGAAAGCATGATGACATGGCTGGGAAATACAAGCTAAGGTTTATTTAGTTTTTCAACAGAAAAGTGCAAATGCAGGAAAAGACACAATATGTGGAGAAGTTCCTGCAGTTCTTCCCTTCCTCACTGCAAAGCCCTCTGACCGAAATAGCGCAGCGAAATTAAGCTCATTTGTTTCCAAATTGAAATCCCAAGACTCTTCCATATTTGAAAAGCGTCACAGATGCTTTTTGGACGGCTGCTTTGCCTTGTCCATGGAGAAGTAGCAAGTACGAAAGGAGGAAGACATTTTTCTAAGCAGAATTCACATGGGGCTTCAGCACATTGACTCTGCAAAGACTGGGCACGGGCTCGCTGAATCCTAAACGCTCGGAGGGATGAGCTGAAAGCCATGGACTTTGAATTAAGCATTAACAAACTTCCGCCTCTTAGCGATAAGTATGTGCTCGACACACAATGCCCGAGCTATCCTGCAACGCTCTCCAGCGCAGCCGTGCATTCTCCTTCCCAAACACCCAGCACCGCATGCACTGCACTTTGGGCTCAGCTTGTGGCACTAATTCTGTATGCTGCAGGACAGTAAGGGGTTGTAGGGGCTAATTATAGCATAATGAAGAAGAACCAAGTTGGGGATGTGAGGGGTCAGCCACCAAAGTTCTCTCGCTTGCCACTTCCCTGACCCTGGATGAACGTAACGTGCTTCATTTCCCATGGTGAAAACACTTTGCTCTCAGTCTCACCGTAAGAAAAGGCAAATGGGGGCCCATCCTGAGCCAGGGGAGATTGTGAACCCGATGTGAAAGACAGATGAAATGGGTAACTGATTGGTTTAATTACAACCTAATTTCCTCAATCTCAAGTTCAAAAGCAGATGGCATTGGGTTTTCATTAAGAGGACTGCTTGAAGGATCTCAACCTCATAATTTTTTAGTCAAAGAGGTATGGAAAAAAGGTCAGAAAATTGTGCTTTTAGTTAATGCAAACTAAAGGTAATTATCAGATCCAGCTGAAAATTCTCAGAAGTATCAATACTTATTGACAGATGCTGCTCCTCTATTAGACACACTACTCAAACACACTGCATCTTCTTCCCCCATCACCCAAGGACAAACCCAGTCCTCAGCTCTCAACAGCCCACCCCACGTCCTGCTGCAGTACCCCAGCGTCACAACCCCAACATACCTCACAGATGTCCTTGAGGTGCTTGATGTAGTGGCGCTCCGTGCTCATGATTTCATTGATGACGTTGGCTCTCATCTGGTCTCGGTTCTGAACGGTCCTGCCGAGACACAGGCAGTCGGCGCTTGGATCCAAATGGCCATTCTGCACGTCGCTGGTTCCCTCCTCCACTCCATCTTCTTGGTTTACCCATAGCTGTGAGGAGAAGAGGGGAGAGTGACAGGCTTAGTCATAAAAGCATGAGGAAGCCAACGAGTGAAAGCAGGCTGGGTCTCGGGCTGCATGATTCCAGCAAGATACTGGATTGACTCCCTCCTTACAGCAACGGCGATGCTCTTCCAGCGATGCACCGTGGTGTCCACACAACTTACAGCCCAGACAGTTTATTTTTATACTGGTGCAATCAGCCCCAAATGGTTCCCCACACACTGCCACGTTCCTCTCGTAAGCAAAGGGATTTCAAGTGTTGACTGTTTTGATCCCAAATACAAAATAATCATGTGAAAGGGTAACTGGACTGTTGGATGCTGTCAAGTGCTCTGAACCAAGATGTACCTATGCAAACCAGACTAATCTAAAGAAAATTGCTTATCCCAGCTCCATCAGCTGGGCTCTGTCCCAACAGGAAGAAACCTCCGGGAGGAGAGATAAGCCCTTTACCCGCGACTGATTTAAGACGGTCAAGGTACGCCTGGTTCAGAAATCCGAACAAATGTCTGCCCAGGCTAACCGGGTTGTGGCACTGAGTTTTCTGTAAACTTCCCAGGCCAGGATTTGTGAATGAGCACTGAATTTCATTTCACAGCAGCTTTCCTCATCATTTCACATGAAGAGCCTTTCTCGCTCAGGCAAATGCCCTATCTCAGCACCCTGAGATCGTGATCCTGAAACCGCACCGAGATCAGACCGGCTGCGTAAGTCTCCTAAAACCTGAGGGCGCTGAGGGCAGCTTTGGATGGGGTGCCAAGCACCCCCGGGCACTCAAAATTCAGCACCCTGAATACTCTAAATTGGAACAAACTGCAAAAAGCAATGAGAAAGGATCACTGCATTTTCAGCAGACTGAAATTTCTTTCCATCATCAAATAACCCCCCCCCCTTGAACTTGTAAACTAAAAGGTAACACTACCTCCTAGTCTCTGTGTCTTTGAACAAGAGCGCACACAACACCTGGATCAAGTGCCTTCTTTCGTTACCTTTTCCCCCAAATAAAACCCGCTTAAAATAACTCTGAGCAACTCCAATTGGGCTCAGTGTAGTTTATGAGCAAACATTAAATAAAGCTTAAACCAGACAGAAATACTGCTGCCTTACACAGACCACCTCAGCTGTTATATAAATGAAGCAACTTTTCTCCTCAGCATTTAGAGCCCCAGATACTGCAGAGTTTCTAACATAAAAATAAATCTGCCTGGAACCAGTGAAACTGTCCACACAAGCGGAGTGGCATACAGAAGGCAAACTGCATCGTTAACCTGCTCTTTCAGTCTTCTTTTCAGCGTTAATAGTTTTTAATACTTTCCCATTATTCAGCTTAAAGCTGGTTTTAAACAGATTGTAAAGGGCTGTGTTCCTGTAAATTAGTAAAGTAAAAAAACCCGTAAACCTGTCCGTGCTCCTTCCCTGCTTTCCTAACCAACATCATGTCTTGTGAAACCACTTCTTACTGCTCCCACGGTTTTGTGATCCTACAGTGAGTTATAAAGGCCAAGACGCCGAGATGCTGGAAGAAAACTCATCTCGTCCCTAGCAGAATGGTCATGATGCCACAAATTTAGGGGATAAAAAAACCCCAAAGCAATAAAAAGTCGGACTTTTCACCCTGCTCACGACGGCGCCCTGTGCCTGGGAGCTATCGGGGACTTAACACAAGGGTGTGCAGGGCAGCAGTGCCTGTTTAAATGACAAGATGATCTCTTTGCCGGCAGCGGGGCAGGACCCGCCGGGAGCATCAACCGTTTGCTGAGCGTTGCGGAAAGCCACTGACCCCAGGCTGTGCTCATGCCACGTCCCGGCAGTGCCGGGCGCTCTCCTGGGCGGGAAACCCAGTGCAGACCGTTTGCCTGAATGAGCGAGTGGCAGCGCCAGGACGGACCCAGGCGTACCGCCTGCTCTGCCCACGCCATCTCCCACCTGTCCCCGACCCTGCACTGCCAATGAGGGACCACCTTCCGCACATCGGGAGACCAGAGGTATGCGTCAAAGCCCATCAGGGAGGTGAAATAACCCCTCCTGCCACCTCAGTGCTGCTCCCATTGCAATGAAGGAGCCATCCTTGAAGTACAAAGGCTTTGTCCCTTTCCTGAAGACAGCGCAGCCAAGAGCCAATTTAACGTCTTGCATGGCAGAGCAGAAGCAAAACCCAATGAATAAGGCTGCCAGCTCTCGTTTCTTATGTCATGACGCAACACCAGGGGGAAGGGATGCGTCCAGGCACAGAATGGCCATGTGGTCCTGCGGCACTGACAGCACCCAGGGTGGCTCCGCCGCTGTGAAAGCAGGGCTGGTCCCAAGGGTGAGCAGCCCTGGGTGCTGCAGAAGGGCATTTCAGTGACCCCAGCCAGGTCCAGCTATGCCAGTCTGGACACAGGAAAAGCCCTGGGAGATGCAGCATGCCTGGGAGCAGCTCCACATGCCTTTCCCCAGGTCCTTCCCACAGGATGGAGTTCTCCATCGCGACATCTGCTGCAAAGATCACAGAATGACAGAACGGTCAGGGTTGCAAGGGCCCTCTGGAGCCCACCCAGTCCCACCCCCTGCCAGAGCAGGGGCACCTCCAGCAGTGGCACAGAATGGTGTCCAGGTGGGTTTGGAATGGCTCCGGAGTGGGAGACTCCCCCACCTCTCTGGGCAGCCTGTGCCACTGCTCTCCCACCCTCAGAGGAAAGAAGTTCCTCCTCAGGTTTAGATGGAACCTCCTGTGTTCAAGTTTGTGCCCATTACCTCTTGTCCTGTCACTGGGCACCACTGAAAAAAGACTGTTCCCCGGCACCCTCCCCGGCACCCTCCCTTTAAGTATTTATAAGCGTCGATAAGATCCCCCCTCAGTCTCCTCTTCTCCAGACTACAAAGCCCCAAGTCCCTCAGCCTCTTCTCATCAGAAAGATGCTCCAGTCCCCTCATCATCTTTGTAGCCCTCTGCTGGACCCTCTCCAGCAGTTCCCTGTCCTTCTTGAACTGGGGAGCCCACAATTGGACACAGTACTCTCAATGTGGCCTCCCCAGGGCAGAGTAGAGGGGGAGGATGACCTCCCTCGACCTGCTGGCCACACTGCTTGATGCCCCCCAGGATGCCGTCGGCCTGCTTGGCCACCAGGGCACATTGCTGGCTCATGGGCATTCTGTCGTCCGCCAGGACTCCCGGGTCCCTTTCCACACAGCTGCTCTCCAGAAGGTCAGCCCCTAAAGATGGACCAGGTGATGCTGTCTGCCAGCTGTGGGGCCGCACATGGATCTCTGAAAAGTTTTTTTGTAGGATTTCCATCAGCACTGAGAGGCCTGGTTGAGCCCCGGGTCACTGCAAAGGAAGGCAGTGAGCCAGTGATCTCATCACAGCCAAAGATACGGGGATCCACCATGCAAAACTTCTCCTGGCACACTGAAACAAATTTCAGAAGAATGTCTCTTGCTCAGAGAGAAAAAACCCAAAAGCCAGTTAGAAAACATGCCTCTTCCCAGCAACCTCCACGCTCTGCCCTGGAAGAGGTTTCCGTTACGCTGAGACAGAGCAACGCTTCACGTACATAAGCAGTGTTTTATGCCGAAAAAGAAACGTCCAAGTGTTGCTTCTGCGTACCTGCCATGCTGGCCTAAGATGGCCAAAGCGACCTCAGGGGCTGATTTACTTACACCACTGACACTGGTTTTAGCAGGGGCTCTGCTGTGAAAACCTGGGGGCCATCCTCAGAAGGGAAAATGGGCAAAACCTGGGAAGGACAGAATTGCATGGCGAGTTCTTTGAGGGATATGTCCTCATGATGGCTTTATTTGCATTCCAAACCAAATACATGTGGAAAATCAAGCAGGACCAACATAGGTAATTAAACCCTGTTGGCTGAAGTTTAAAATAACTTCCCATCCTACCTGCCTGCTACTATAGCAAAAAGTATTTTGCAGCTCTCCCAAACCCAACCGGAACAGCTTGTTACCAAGTCTCGTGGCACTCCTGCCGGTTTGAGAATATTTTTAAAGCTGAACCTCTCGGAGTCATACGACCCGAGGAAAAATTTCCATTTTTATTTAAAAAATAAAGCAGGAAAGATCTAATCATACTAGTAGGGGGAGGGAGCTTGAAAGCATAAATCCTAAAGGCTTTGAAACTCTAAGGCAAACAGCAAGCTTGCAAACTTTCATGATTTCTGAAAACCTCAGAATTTGGTCTGCCTTTTGCGCGCTGCAGGAACACTCCCCGCTTCCACATCTGGGAATCTCAGGAGTCCTGCTTTTTTTCCTTAATGAAATTTTTGCTCCTTCCTGCTAGGATTCATGTTCCCAGTAGGAAAAAATTAAAGTTCTAGTCTAGATGACTTCTGCTTTAGATTAAAAACAAACACAACGATTTTATGGGTAACAGGGGAAGCCAAGGGTGCCTTCCATCCCGCGCTCTCCAGCCTCAGCTGCTGAATGTACTAACCCCACCGCGCTCTTCAAACGCTCCTGCTTTTTGTCTTAACCTCTAAAGCTCTCCAAAAATTCAAGCAAGGATCATTCCTCCAGGGGATCATTTGAAGTTTGGACCGTGACTCACAAAAGACGAGGTACGTTGGCAGCTCTGCTGCTGACCTTGGGCCAATCACTCAGACTGGTGGAGGCTTTCCCCATCTATAAATGGGGATAATCTACCTTCCCAAGGACATTCTTCATGAATATTTTTTGAGGATGACAGTCTTTTCGTTGAAGTGGAGGGCGTAGAAAAGCTCACACGTACTTTGAAATATGGATTTAAACGCACCACTGTGGGCTCGCCGCACTCTTGTCCTCAACCATGAGCAACAATTTGGCTCGACGGACCTTTGGTCTGTCGCAGAATGGCTGGTTTTGCACCTACAGCTTTCGAATCCTCTCATGCCTGTGCTGAGAAGGAGCTGGGCTGCGTTGGAGAAAGGGAAGGCTGTACCTAAAGTGTTAATTGCGTCTTCTGCCCCAACGCCAGCACCCCAAGCCAGATCCTCTCTGCTTCACTGACCTGCTTGCTCAAACCGCAGCGATGGTGTGCTGCAGGCGACAGGGAGGTGGAAGAGGCAAACTGGGGGTGACACTGGTTTTGCCCAGTAACTTATTAAATGTCATATTTCGTAGATTTAGACAATGCTGCAAAGGTTCCTATTTTAGCCCTCTCCACAGTCACCTGTAAGTAGGGTGTTCGCTGTGTTTTAGACTCACACGACTCTCCCAAAAATGCTCTCCTACCTGAAATGCTTGACCTGCGGATAACAGCTGAGATACCACTACTGGAAAAAGGGCGCCCTCTTCCCCAGCTTCTCCAACATGTACTGGACACAAATGCACAGATGGACCTCCCTCCTGGGGCAAATCTCTTTTTTTTTAATATAAGAAACGTCAGAACTGTTTTTCTCCCATTTTCACCTCCCCTCCCCAGTCTTCCCTGCTCAGGATAGGTGGCTGCCACCTCTGTGAAGCTCCTCTGGGGTCTTCCACAGAGCAGAGGTGGGACTTCAGTTCCCTGGCAGCTTGTCAGCTCTGCCTCTCACGTGGATTTCAGGAACTCTCTCCAGGTTCCTGTCCTGTCCCTCTCAGAAATGAGGGGCTGTGGCTTGGCACAGACGGGGGTTTGGGATACCAGTCTGAATTACTGCAGCCAATGCCACTTTTTTTTTTCCTCTTTAAATAAAAGAATAAAAAATAACAGCTGTTCAGCAATCATCACCAACCCTACAATAATAAATCAGCCTTCAGTGCCTTTTTAAATACCTCCGCAATGCAAAAAAGCACAGGCTCTAAAATAATACGGCACTGTGTGGGTCTCCCCCACACCATGAAAAAGGTCCAGCGTGCCAAACAATGAAGCCTGCCCTGAGAACCATTTCAAACGCTTTGTATTGAGAATTAATTAAAAGAAACGAAGAAAAACTACAGGGAGAAAAAAATCAAGTTGCATAACGCTGGTCCTAAGTGATGCTTCACACTGAAAGGCCACCCTACATGTGGAGAAGAACAAGCTTATCATGAGGCTCACAGTCCTCTTTCAAAATTCAACCCTAATTAGGAAGTCATGACCAGCTCCTGCATAACATAATAATTTGCAGAGGCAGATAAAAGTAAAATAGTCAAATAAAAAAGCCCCATTTGCCTAAGGACCCAGTTCTGGGAGCCAGAGTGAGCTGATCATTTCATTGTGCTAGTTAATATTATATGTGATTTATATAAAATCTGTAGAAATGTGATGTATCAATTTGCAGCTATACCCAAATGGTGCATAAAATCACCAAATGGCACCGTTCCAACATTAGCTGACCCGTAATTATTATATATTTAGACTGCTGAATGCATACACTGTATATAGAGGACATTTTACTTGAATAGGCACTGAGGGCTGATAGTCTTGTAATAATCAGAAAGCATGATAAAACAAACATTTTACCAGCCATCTGGATTATTAATCTCCTTCCATTGGATAGTCACAAGGACAAAACTAGCAGATAATGTGCCACCCTGGATTCTAGCTCACAGTTAAATAATGTGGCAGATTAACGATACGGGCAGATCCTTCCAGAGAGCTGCTGCCATTCCCCTGAACCTCTACTCACCCGCGACTTTACAACAGATACCAGTGAACAGCCCAACGTGCACCAAAGTCTGGTACCAGACGGTGGTATTGCAGTGTCTTTAGCCCCGTTAACAGCTCCGAGGCAGTGTAGGAGACCCCAATAACCCCACAGAAACGAGCTGCAGCACAGGGCCTCGGAACTATTCCACCCACTTTACCACGCTGCCCTGCTCAGCAGAGCTGCTCCGTGCGCCGCAGGGTTTGCCCCTTTCTCCTTTCTTCTGGAAGCTGGCGGTTAGCGCTGTGCTGTATTATACGCACCCTCTATCGGACTCTATACTGCATTTAGAAGATCGCTTATTTGCAATAAAGTAGGGCTGACGGTGCAGAGCTTTGCATAAGGAAGACGACATCAGTCTCTGCGTGTCAATCCAGTGATCCGGGCACAGCCTCTCCCTGCCCTCAGGAGGGAGCACAGCCTCTCCTGGGTTCTACAAACGCCCAGGAGCAGACGCTTCTCCCTTCCCGGTCTCCAGAGAGGAGGTGAGGACCTGGCAGGAGGCAAGAGGCACAAGGATGCTGCCTGTCCTCTCCACAGCTGCCCCGGCCAGCCCCAGCCTCGCCGCCCTTCCGCGGGCAGGCTGCAGGCATAGGGAACGCATGGGATCTGTGGTTGGGATGCTGTCTGCTGGGAAACACAGACCGTCTTCTCCCTGTATCCTCTTCTAGGGTAAGGAATAGGACATTGGGCAGTGGAAGGAAAGGCAGTTGAAGCGAGTAGGTTTTCCCTCCTGTGGTCCTACCACTATTTTCTCCCACAGCTTGAATTTTTTCCTTCTGTAATCTGGCTCCAGCCTCTCTGTCCTTCCCTCCAATGCACAGGCTCTTTAATACCTTCTCTGTCCCTCCTGAAACTGCCCAGCTTCAGTAAACCCACTTCCAGCTCTTCCTTCCCCTCTAAAACTCTCCATTCCCAACCTCAGAAGTCCCCTTCACCCAAGGTGAGAAATATTCTTCACCTGTTTCTGGCAAAGCAGAAAAGAGCGTACTCTACAGGGACAGCTTCAGACTCTGTATCCATGAAAGGTGTACAAAAATGGGTCCAAAGAACTTGCCCTGTGCTTCCTCCGTTTCCCGCAGTCTCAATGCACAGACTCCCATGGGCTGGAGCTCCACCGTGTAGCAACAGTTGCACGGACACTGCAATAAATTGGATGTACTACACTATAACCACCAAAACGCTGCGAGTTAGGGCTCAGCCCTCCCCATTTCCTAAAAACCAAAATTCCTCGATATGTGACGCTACATGTGACGCGCAATGGGGAAGAGCGAAAGCTCAGTTGCTCCAGCAGCTCCTTGCAGAAACGCCGCCAGGCCGAGGAAACCGCCGCTTCACTCGGGGAAAGGACCTTTCTTCACGACCCGTTTGGCAGAGGACAGGGAAGGGGCTGCAAAGATTTGTGCCTCGTCTGCCTGATTCAAAGAACGGCCTCAAAACACTGTTTTTGCACCTGCAAGGAAGGGCCCACGTGCCGGCATTTGAACCTTTGGGGATCTGAGGGATGCTGAGCTGTCTGAGTGGCATGAGTCGTCACGTTAATGGCAGCTGCAATTAGCACAAGCAGCATTTGGATGCTAAAATGCTGCTTGACTTTTTAAAAAAAAAACCCAAAACAACCCAGAATTTGTCTGCAGTGCATCCTGGCGCTGTGGAGTGCTGCTCACTCTGTGTGCCATACCTCTACCAGAAGCTATTTTTATTTGGGATTTGCCACGGGAAAATAAAATCTCCTTTACAAGGCACTGACTGCAGCAGACACTGCAGCACACACCGTTTCATTTCTCCAACAGGTGAATGCTCCTTCAGCGCGATCCTCTTTTCCCTGGAAAAATCCCACCTAGATGTCCCTGCGACCGCCGCTGAGTAAATGCTAATGCAATGGCTGCAGCAGAAAAGCGGGGGAGTGATGCGCTGTCGTATCAAGGTCCCTACACACACAGTGAGATATTAAGGGGGGGGGATATAAAACAGACACGGCAGCAAGATGAGGTGGGCTCTCGGAGCTACACCTGCAATAGAGCGCACAGGCGCAACTCCTACGAACGAAAGTTAAACCCACCTACCCGATAAAGTGTAGGAGCTGCTTAGGCATTCGGACGGGACTCGGGTTTAGAGTCTCCTACTCAACAGTGCCTTAAAAGCTTACACCGATTCCTCTAGCTCTTCTCCTTTAGCAGCAGAAAATAAAGTGGGTCAAAGGCAGCTTTTTCAGCAGGAAAATCAATCTAAAATTACAACACTTGGGGAAACCTAGGCAATGACGAGAGAGAGCGAGGAGCACTGCCGCACTGATCCACCCCTGCGTTTTCTCCTACGTAAGAGGTAGAGACCACAAAGCGCTTCTACACCACCTTTGCTCAGGCCTTCAGAGGACCATTACCCTTCATTTCTGCACAACGACTCAACACTCACAGGGCACTACAAGAAGGTGTAGCAAAACTTCCTCAACCCCGGATTTGCCCTTTAGCTTGGCTTAGTAAATAGAAGGAAGGAAGAGTCACCGCTGTCGAGGTGAGAAGAAATGTCTTCTGGAAACTCAGACTGTCTCTTGGTATCCAAAGAGATTAAGGACAGCTTTATAACAAAATAAATCCCCTTCTCTGCCCAGGATGGGTGCATTCTGCTGTGTCTCTTTGGAAAGATTTCACAGCGCTAAACATCCACAAGCTTTCATTTTTTTATTTCTTTTTCAGTGGAAACATGTCAGAGCCCAAACATGATGCCATTCGATTGCCTGTGTTTGGAGCGTCTGAATCTCGCCCAGGCCATTTTGGAGACTTGATATTTGGTTCTGCAATCAAAACCTTGCTTTGAGACTTACTGTATTTTCTAAAGGAGACCTTAAGGTATGACAATCGATCCATTTGCAGTACTGGAGTATTATTCTGGGCTGTAAATTCCTCCCTACAAACGCTAAGCCTATTTTTTTGAGCGGGTCTGGACGCTGGATGTGGTGGTATGCAAAAACTCATTTGTACCACATCACGTAAAGACAGCCCAAGGCTATGGCAGCCCCAAAGGAGAGAAAAGCAACAAGTAGTGTCACCACTACAAGTATACGAAATCCTGTTTAAAATTCCTGATGCTTTTTTTTCCCAAATGTACCTCTCACGCTCTCAGACCCCTAAAAAATGACAGGGCATTCAAAGACACCATGCAGCTTATCACAAGACTGATGGTTGCACCCTGTGGTTGTCCAGCAAGCTCACTTGACAACACGGGCTAAAATACAACATAGATACCTTCATCTGTCCTAAAACCCAGCTCGTTATTCAGCCTTAAACCAAGTTTCTGGAGTCCAGAGTTCTGGAGTCCTCATCCACCTCTCTAATGACTTACAGGCTTTCATAACTTTCTCCCTGCGTGCAGCAGCTTTCAGCAGGAAACCATTCCCCATTGCTTACTAGCTCCAAATTTTAGTTCTCTGCTGCTGTGCTTTTTCTCTTCCCCAAAACGCCTTGCTTTATCATCCGGTTTCTCCTTGGAAATTCCTGTGCTTCCAAAACTCTATGCCTCTCCTCTNTTCCAGCCAAGTCTCAAGCTACGAAGAGGATAACTGCAGGTGTTATGCATGGGGACAACAATTCCTGTACGTGCGGGCAATTCAGTTTTTGTTTGCAACCCTCCCAACTACGCCCGTAAAAGAGGCCGAGGGAATCGGCAGGGTACTGTTTTCCTCTGCGCTTGCAAATGGGATTTTTTTTTTTCCTGCTATGAGATTTTGTGAGTGCCAAATGCTTTGCCAAAGATTTTCATGTGATCTGGCTGGAGAGCAAGAAGCGTCAGACTTCTCATTGTAAACTAGGTTTCCAGCCCAGTTTTGTCCTCAGAAGTGATCCGGATGACTTTCAGAGGAATCTGACTTTGCAGCGATCTTCTGCTGCACCCCCTGTTAGTACCTACAAGAGCCCTGCAGCCTAAAATATCCTGAAATTAAGCCTATTTGGTTCTATACCTGTCTGGTCTGTCCTGTCATCCCTCACTTGAACCGCTTTTCATCCTTTGCTATGCAACATGTTGTTCCCTTTTCCTCCTGTACTTGCATAAGAGAAACACAGATATAAAGGAAAGCAATTATTTTGCAAGTAAAACTAGAACCACCCAGGCTAAATCAGGCAGTTTTCTGGCATCGTCTTAAAAAAGCAGCGTTCAAAGTACAACAGCGAAAAAACCCAGCCTCCTCCTTATGAAAGAGCGATCAGCTGAATAAGAAATGCAAGAAAAAAAAAAACACGGAGAGAAGAGCAAAGGGAAAAGCGTTCAGGTTAAATGGTCCTTGACAGGACCCTGAAGGAGCATAAACCCGCCGCAATGGTCCTGCGAGCAAAAGAGGGGTTACAGGCGCCTTCTCTCAAGGCCCCAAAGGCTTCACAGGCATCTGGTTCAAATTTCTTACCAAGAAAGACAGAGAGTGAAGGGGAAGGCGGGGGGGGGAGGGGAAATGCAAGAATAGAAATGAAGAGGCAAGCGAGCGACCTCAGCCAAGAGAGGAGAGGAGAACATGACAGCCCAAATGGCAGTTGTTTTCTCAGCACAGGACAAGCGGTGAGTGGGCTGCCTCGTGGCAGCGCACCGAGAAGCGCCGCGTGGAAAAGGCAGCTCTGTTTTGTAAACCCAAGTGGTGAATTTTTTCCCCTTCAGCCTCCCTTGCAGAGCTGCGGACAAACTGCTCCAGAACACCGCTCGCCTGGTTCTTCTTTGTTTTGTTTGGGTTTTTTTTTGAAACGCCTGGTACTTATTTTTAAATATGAATTATCCTTCATGGCAGCACAGCCATGCAGTTTCCCCCTTTGGGAGTGCATCGTCTGGTCCCAGGGCAGGTGGCTGGTCCCAGCCCGCACTGAACAAGTGTCTCACAGATGGAATAACTGATCCGGCCTCTCGCAGAGGTGGTGGAAGGATTCATTTCGTTGGAATAAAGTCAAACTGTGGGGTTGCAACATGAGACAGAATGGGCAAGAAACTTGCCCAGTAAAGCCATCCCGATCCTAAGCACCAAGGTTTGTTCCAGGATGTTGTTCAAACATTTGCGTACAAGTCTGAGATTCATTTATTCCTCTCCTTTGTTTTTTCCCAGCTTCCAAAATCATCCTCCCAGCCTCTGAGAAGTGTAGGGAGAGGTGGAAAGTTCAGCCAAGATGAATGATCCACGGTTTTGGGCCTTAGCATAAATGGGCTTGTTTGTTTAGTTGTTTGGTGAGGTTTTTTTAGAAAACAGGATAGCAAAAGACAAGACTGTTATTAAACCTACCGTGAACAGTATGTTTACGACATCACACAAAAAAGGATATTAAACCTTTTCCCCTGAATCACAGGACAAAACAGCACTGGTCAATGCACTGAAAAGTTAAACTGGCCCAGAATATTTCAGTCTCCAAATTAAGCAAAAATAATCAGACAGATTTCTTCCAACTCAGCCTTCCCAGCCAGCGACACAGATGACATGTGCTGGCGACACAGGTGAGAATATTTTCTGCAATAAGATTATCATCCTGATCACACCTGATACAAATCCATTTTCTAAACTCGTTATCTCCACTGGCTGCAGGGTCAGACTCACGGTGTCCTATTCAACAAAATACCAAACGCTATTTGTTATTCTGGGCCAGAATAACAGTACAAACTTTTTCATGCAGGCAGCCCGGGCTCCAGTTCCAGTCACTGATCTCCTGCTCTTAGCACTGGCCAGACCTGGGAGAGACACAAGAGCTGCATCATGAGTACCACAGGGGAAAAAAACAATGGTGCACTGGAGAGGCAGCGGTGAGCAAAGGTGGTTGGTGACCCCGTTGGTGGTCATTGTACGTCACTAGGAAAGAACCGGTCATGCATTTTAACCCAATGTTCCTAATCCACAAGGCTGTTTTCCCAGGTGAAGCGCTGTAATCAAACAGGGATGCTGATGATGCAGGGTTGCCGAAAAAGGGAAGGGTAAGAGAGGCAGAGAACCAAAGCAAACATGGCATCTCCTTGGGATGCGGCGTGGTCTTCAGTGTGCGTTTCAGAGAGAGCAGTCTTCCCCCTGACCACCACGGAGCTTGTCAAATTGCCTGGGAGGCTCAGAGGAAAGAGTCATCTTTCACACAATTTTACAAGGCATAAGAAATCTTCATTTTTTGAACCATATCCCCTAAGCTTCTCAAGGAATTAAATCTCTGATCCCACCTATCGAACCCTGCGCAGAAGGGAGAAGAGGAGGAAGCGCACAAGGTCAAAGCCGATGTCTGGACTCCCCGAGGAAGGCTCGAGAGCGCCCAAATAAAGTGGCAGGAGCTGACAATAGCAAAAAAGGGCATCTTCTTGGCCCTTTGCTGTCTTAACACATACTGAGCAAAAAAATTAAGCGCTAAAATCCTTCTTATTTGTGAAAGGCCAGATCGCCACTGGAGGTGGCTGGGTACAGCAAAACCTGCTTCAGCAGAAAAACAGAGACAAGCAGAAAGGTTCCTTGTCCCCTCAAAAAAACCCAACCAAACAAACCAAAACCAAAAACCAGAGCTGGTCACGGAGTAATTACTGAAGTAATTTCACATCCAGAACTGCGGGAGAGTCAAAACACAGCACTGCTTTTAGAAAGGGGAGGGCTGACATCTCCCTGTGTGATATGCAGACCAAAAAGCTCTTCTGAATGCAGGTCGCCGGTAGCCGGCGTGAACTTTTAGGCCCCACCAAATCATCTACTTATAGCCCGCACGATACTTCACTGGTTTTCCAAAGAAGAACTGCTTAGGAGAGAGGCTACAACAGACACACAGCAAAGGCCACTCCATACCCCAAGAGCATACAAAGCAGAGCCAATACCTATTCCAGCCTCCCTCTACCCCACCCTCGTTTCTTTTGGAACCTTCTTTGCTCTCCATTTCTCGGACAGAAAACAGACACACTGGATCAGTGATAACAAACACAGGAACTGGTTCAGTTCATTGACGGCTCTGAGCAGCGTTGGCAATGATTCATTGTAGCGGTAAAAAGAAGAAAGTCACTCACCCTCACGAAGCTGGCGGGAAACCATCCTTCTTCGTCATCGATCTGACCCCACCACCAGTCCTTGTTGGAAGCATCCAGGACCTTGATAACGTCTCCTGCTTTAAACGCCAACTCCCGGTTGGCCATGGTGACGTGATCCCATACTGCCTCAGCACTTACAATAGAACCACCACTGATCAGCTTTGAAAACAGAAAACCAGCAGTCAATAAAAGCTCGGTTGCCCGACGCAAGCACATGCACAGCAGCAGCACAGAAAAAAGCGCTCAGCCAAAGTAAACCACTTTCCCTCCATTCCAATCCATAACAATTTCCCCCTCCCGTGCTGCAACCCGGTCTGCGACCATTTCTACAGACCGCCACTCTGCTCCTAACCATGCCACGCAAGCGAGCATCGCGTGGGAAAAGCAACACCTCCCCCGCCACCGCCAGGCCATTATTTATGAGCATGCACATCTATCAAGGTACATGGCTTTCAGGTACAATTGGGTTGTTAGGGTGATGTAGAGCTGGGAGTTCCCAAAAATGGCAAAACCAAGCGATGGTGTCCTGCAAAGGAATTTACATCTCAGAGCGAGTTTGCTCGCTTAAAGGATCAAATGTCAGCTCGAGGCTCAGAAGGTTTTCCATGCAAATCCAAGCAGAGTTTGCAAACATACTTAAAAGAACACTTTTTTTTTTTTTTTTTTTTTAACTGAGAGTTCAGTATTTAGTTAGTGCTGGTGATGTACTGACATCCCTTGCTTTTGAAATCTTCAAGCTCCACGGCACGTAAAGAAGGGCAGCGTGGCACGCTGCTGACCTGTTTCAGACCTGACCCGGAGCACAGCCCGGCTCCACGGCACGTTCAAACCTCGCCCTGCTCACCAGAAACCCGCCGGCGCTGGCGGCTGTGACAGCCTTCGGGGTGCAGACACCTGCCCACTGGAAACTGGACTGAGGCCAGACCTGTGTCTGACGGGACCTACTGAACGTCTCTGCATGTGGAGCACATGGGTCCCTTAGAGCTGGGCCAGCACCACGACGGGGACCTATCTGGTTCTTACTTTCATTGCAAGCCATCTCGTTTTATATACATAAAAAACTCCTGTTTAACGCTTGCAGGAAGGACTCATCCGAACACTGACGCTGGTGTAGCCACAGGATAAATCATCCATCCATGCCTGGGACACCCGCTGCTCCTCAGAATGACAGTCACGTATTTTTTAACAGAATAATGAATTGTGTTTATGTTTTGTCCACTGCAGGAATTCTGCACTGAACAGTAAGACTGCCCTAGCAAATATAGTCTCTACCCATATGCTTACGAGCTTGTCAGAGCCATCCTGAACCTTGTTCATTAATTCTGCCGTTGGAGACACGCTGGATCTGTGCTTGGGCGCGCCTCCAAATCAGAATTTCAGCTCACAAAGGAAGAGCTCAGCGCTGCAACCATTACAGACCTTCTACACGGCAAGACTTTAACAGCCACAGATATCCTTTCAATTTAGGCAAGCAACACAAAGCATAAAGACAATAACCTGGCACAGCGGTTATGTAAGTGCAGAAGCACTGGGAATGGTTAGAGTGCTCTTAACGGCTCTTTTATAAGTCTGGCTTACCAAAATGCCTGCTAATAACTACCTGCACAGTAAGAACTCGCAGTAAACCTTCTAGCGCTGCTGCAGGGTTCTTGGCATAAACATGTAAGAGCATTCAAGTCCCTACAGGCAATTCAGTCAACAGATTAAAGGACCTGATTTACCATTTTCCTTGAACTGACTTTCCTTTAAGAAATCAAGCTCCTTCAGTTTGTGACAATTACAGTCACACTTTCAGCTCTTCAATTATTAGAGTCAGTTGTACATAAAGCAGCAAGATGTAAGAGAGCCTAACTTGGCACTTAGTCCCTTTCATCCTCAAAGCCGAGATGTATCCAGCCAGCGGACCTCTTGTTCCTGCAGCAGATAAAGTAAAACAATGCTCTTCCTATTTCCATTTTGACAACTCATCCTTTCTAATTCAAAATCAGCTGTAAGAAACATGTATATCTTCTTTGTGTATCCTATAGGGTGGCTTCTTCATATATCATTATAGGGGATTTCTACACGGGAGCCTCACAAGATCCCCTGATAGCAGACAGAAAACGAAGGCATGGGTTAATAACAAGCTCTCATTGAAGAGTCAAGCAATGGACCTAATCAATGTGCTGAGCTTATCGTAGAGGGCATCTACTGCATTAGTGTGGGTTTACCTCACATTTGGGCTTTTGATACACAGCTGCAAGGAGCCAGGCACCAGAGGATCCCATCCAAACTGAAGCCAGATGGTGCAGGACCCTCAGTTCACTCTGGCTCTGGCCCCTCGCTTAGCACAGCAGGGTAGCTACATCTGGAGAAATAACAGTTATAAAGACTGATTTCTCTTTCCAGTGCAACAACTGAATGTTCAACCCAGTTAGTGATATGTTTCAGTGTTCCCTCACAACACCTTGCGTCGCTCTAAATCAAGCTTTCTAGATGCTTTCCTAAATATGAATCGGTTTAAACCACAAAGAGCCCCAAGACAGATCTGGAAGGAACGCAGACTTCACAGCCGAAGAACCACCCCCCCCCAATATAGTCAAGACCAGTTCACAGTCATCTGTTTTTCTGCCAGGACTGAGCTCTTCTCCTTCACTGGTGTTTCCCCTTTGCTGTATTTACAGACACCGTCCAGCCCGTGGTTTCCCCGGTTAAACACGCTCTGCTCTTTCAGCCTTGTCGTGGCAGATGGCTCTTCCTTCCCCTGAGCATTTCACCAGCCCTTTTAGCCATCTAGATATTTTGCCTGCATCTTTTTTGAACGTAGATGACCAGAACTTGAAATACTATTCCCAAAGAGACCTTACCAGAGATTTATGAAACAGCGTGAAATCTTTCTTACAGCGTCACAGAAATCTTGCAGCGATACATAACGAACGTCTCCCCCTTTTTCCCATGGCGACCTCCCACCAGTGGCTCGCTGCGATCTTGCATTTAGCTTAGCCAAATAAATGAGGTAGAGGACATTCTCTTTGTCCAGAAAATCAGTTTTCTTGTCAAAAAATAAACCAGGTTGGCCTGACACGCATTCCTTTTGTTAATGCCATTGGGTATTTTAGTCCATTTTTCACTGATGATGAACCGGGAACAGAGCTATTATGCAGAAGCCGTGTTTCTGCTTTTTCTACTTTTTCTACTTTTTCTGCTTCAGCTGACATAAACCTTGCTGTCGCTTCACACACAGGCAGTTCTGGGCACAAACTGCCACAGAAACGTCACTGAAACCAAACTTCAGAAGGACTGTGTTGTAGAGCCTCCTAGGTTTGCAAAAAGTGCATTTCCGAGCCTGAGGCACACAAAATCCCAGCTCCGAGGAGCACGGCTCAGCCGGCAGCAAGGTCTGGCAGGGACCAGAGGAGCAGAGGGTTGTGCTCGGCCTTTTTCTGCTGGTAAGGCAGCAGAAGATCTGGAAGATGCTTTCAGTGGATGTCAGGAGCTGAGGTGGCTTCGCGAAGTGCTACTCAATACTCAAGGGGAAAGGCTGGAAGTTCTTGGTTTTCACTGGCTAGCGCCAGCAGATAGAAGAACGGCCCTTTTAGCTGGTCCTTTCCAGCCCCTGGTCCATATCGTTAGACCAAGAAAGGGATGTGTATGCCAGGAAGGCTGTAAGCAAGCCTTGGCCTTCCAAAATACAAATACAGTTCAGCCTGTGAAAAAAGAATGGCAGCCGGATGGCAGAATTTGAGTTCACACGTGCTGGGTCCGTTGAGAGAACCTCAGAGCCTAAAATTAAAAGATCCAGTTTAATTTATTTTGCAAGAGATCTTGCTGCATCTGTGGAGCTGTCTGACTCTTTCGGGGCAGGGATACAGACACAGAACCTGACATCTACAGCAGCAAGAGATGATGCAGTAGGGAAAGGTCAGGATAAAATATTAGTTTCTGAGAGAATTCAACATCAGAGCTCTTCACTCCAGAAAGTTCACATCTCTTGGTTTCAAATCTGGGTCTTAGCACTGTGGTCAGACATGCTCAGCCGAAGACCTTGAAAGAGACTTATCTCCAATAATTTTACATGTCTACCACACAGCATCCGAGGCAGTCATCTGAACTCCTTTATAATCAGTGAAGAGAAAGAGACACATCTGGAGTGTGATTCATCTCGGCTATTTCAGTTGTCTACCTTCAAGTGAGGTGAATCATGCCCTAGAAATTACTATTTCTCTGTGTTTAATTGGGTGAGGCAGAAGTTTGCACTTCCAACATCTTACCTTCATCCCATCTACAATTTGGCCATCACTAAAAAGGGGTAACAAAGAACTGGATTTAACAATAATAATCACAATATGAATAGCCAAAAAATAAATCACACTCTCCCCAACACAGCAGTTTCTCAGCACGCGACAGTTGTTGTAAATAAAATTATGTTCTCTGTGCCCACCAGAAGAATTCACAAAATCTCAGCCTTGTAAATTTACAATAATGAGGACTTACAAGTCTCATTATTGGGAAAAGTGTCCTACTCATCAGAAGAGGGAGGCAGCTAGAAGAAATGCAATAGGTGATAATGAATATTCGGTTTTGGCATACCCTGAATACTGCTTGTCTTCCAGGTGAAAGTCCGAGTTCCCATTAAAATCAATTATTCTTGGCAGTTGGTTGTTCAAACTAAAGAGCCCAAAGAGAAAAGTTCTTCGATGCTTTCACCATGTAACATCAGTGCAGCAGAAATGCCCAAGAGCATTTCTTAACAAGGGACCCGAGAATAATTGTTACCGCTTTACGGGAGACTTCAGAGCACTGCCAACCACTCTGTCTGGCGCGAAGCTAAAACTTTCTCAGCGGGCAGAAGACGAGATAAACTACTGGGATGTTGCGCATAGTCTAGGGACCAGAGTCGCTGTTCATCACGGGTCCTTCTGCACTTCCTAGCAAACGCCTGGTCACGGCCAAAGAGAAGTACCAGGACAGACAGATGAGGGGCCACTTCTGTGTCCCAGCACCACAAATAAATTGACTTAATGAGGAAAAGAAAAAGGGGAAAAAAAGACAATGCTCTCTCTAATTATGTGCACAGCTGACACATTTCTGGAACACACACTAAGAACATGGGGTATTATCACTCTATCGCCAGGATCGCACGCGTCAGCCTTTCCAGGGATTTTCAAACAGGTTTCCAAAGCTCTCTGTAAACCTCCAATAATTCACTCACAACCCCTCGCTCTAAAGATGCTTATTTAAGACACTCCTAACACTCATGTACAACAGGTGAATGCTTTCACAGTAGCAAGTAAAGTCAGTGGAGAGGAATTAAATCATTCCTACTTAAGGTCCGTGTGGATTTTCCTTTCTCTTCTAGTCCAGTGTTATTTCCAGGATGGAACGTGGCCACTGGAAATACTGAATTACATTAGAGGTACTGCCAAAATAAAATGACAGCAACAACAAACAGTAAAAAAGGGTTTCAGAGGACTCTGCAAGTCACGACCTCCGGGATGCAGCACCGTCAGCGCGTGCCAGCCGAGAGCTCCCGACCCTGGCACACCATGGCATGGCGTGGCAGGGGTGCTGAAGGCTGTACCGCAGCAAACACGTCGTGGTACACCATTGCAAAACCTCTGCAGAGCTCACCTAGCTGTGATCGTCCTCGCTAGTGTCAAGAAAGCTCAGAAATGCCCATCTGGGGAATGATCCCAACTGTCCCCTTCTTCCCTCGTGCTTTCCAAAGATAGCCAAAGGGAAGGGATTGTCATTAATGCCACAGGGAATGCTTCCAGGGAATGTAAGAAAGGAGCTCAAAAGTGATAGTTTGACTCCTTCAAGAAGGACAGGGAACTGCTGGAGAGGGTCCAGCAGAGGGCTACAAAGATGATGAGGGGACTGGAGCATCTTTCTGATGAGAAGAGGCTGAGGGACTTGGGGCTTTGTAGTCTGGAGAAGAGGAGACTGAGGGGGGATCTTATCGATGCTTATAAATACTTAAAGGGAGGGTGCCGGGGGGATGGGAACAGTCTTTTTTCAGTGGTGCCCAGTGACAGGACAAGAGGTAATGGGCACAAACTTGAACACAGGAAGTTCCATCTAAATATGAGGAGGAACTTCTTTCCTGTGAGGGTGGCAGAGCACTGGCAGAGGCTGCCCAGAGAGGTGGGGGAGTCTCCCACTCCGGAGCCATTCCAAACCCGCCTGGACGCCGTCCTGTGCAACTGCTGGAGGTGCCCCTGCTCTGGCAGGGGGTAGGACTGGGTCAGCTCCAGAGGGCCCTTCCAACCCTGACCAGTCTGTCATCCTGACTTGGGAATGTGCAATTATTTTTTTCTGTCCACGGCTTCGTGGCACTGCTATCAACACAAAATAACTCTCCCTGCCAAAGTAAGCAGGAAAATAAAAATGGAAGGAATAACAGGAATCACTCTGCCTAACGCCATTACTAGAGCAAGCCTGGAGCAAACCCGTATGACCCCGAGGAGAGGAGGGGAAGGGGGATGTCATGAAAGACCCTCCTGCGGCAGCAGGTCCCACACATCTCGCCACCTTCTATTTCACGGTCGATATCTATAGCACATCCTGATCAAAAAAGCCCAGGATCACCACCTAGGCTATTTTTCTGAAGTCCATTATAGAAAGTGACCTCTAAACCAAGGTTTACAACTTCTTCCAGGCTCCTGCAGGGTTTAAATCTACCAGCCATGAACCAGCTGTGGCACTGCAAAGAGACTTTGCTCCAGCTCTACAAGATAGGGCCTCTTGGAAGAAGA
This sequence comes from Ibidorhyncha struthersii, assembly GCA_013398815.1. NCBI lineage: Eukaryota > Metazoa > Chordata > Aves > Charadriiformes > Charadriidae > Ibidorhyncha > Ibidorhyncha struthersii. The sequence goes on from VZSZ01005863.1 coordinate 101,481, forward strand.
GTTTGGGGAATGGGTGAGCCTCTGCCTCCGACGCACCTGGTGCATTTTCCCTGACTTTGCTCACTTCCAAAGCTGCGATGCCCGGTTGGAGGCAAACACCTGCTCCTTCACAGCAACTGCCCCCAGTGACGCAGCCGAGTATGAAACATGTTTTAGTGAAATCAGCCACTATTGCAAAATTTTGCTAAGTATTCCCAACTAGTCAACACTTACTGGCTTCTTATGGGCCAAGTGGAAAAAGAAATCAGGGACTTGCTGATACCTGGAGACTGAAAAGGGCACAAAATAGCTGAAATCTTTTCAGGGGGTTGATTTGGTTTGAGGCTAGGCCACACAAATCACTATTACCTCTTCCAGAGAGAGTCATAGTTAGCTCATGAGATTCTGCATTGAGCTTCCAGCACGGAGTTTCTCACTAATCCAAAATTCACTTGATGAAGAGCCACCTTCTCAAAAAAAAAAAAAAAAAATTTACCATAGATCACCATCTCCTTAGAAAATTCTAAGTACCTACAAAGTTTTTAGGACCGTGGCCTCTGGGTAATATGAATAATCTTAAGGCGGGGATATATTTCTCTATTAGATCTTCAATTAATGCATCAATAGAGTTATAATAGTTAAAAAAGAAAAAAAAAAGCTCTGGGTAGTTCCCTTTCAAATCAGGATTGCGTAGACAATGCACTCCTCCACGGGAGCAGGATGGCAGGCATAGGGAGCGGGCTGTGAAGGGGAGACGAAGCAGCGTGGTGAGACTACGCCATTTGTTCAAATTGTTCTTGTACAGACGTGCCCTCTATTCAGACAACATAAAAGCACTGTAAAATAACAATAGCGTTTCCCATTGTATTCAACAGGCCCTTCCACAACGGCAGCAGCCAAAACATCTTCAAACAAGAACATACAGAGCGCTGGCATTCAGAGTAAAGAAATCAATGCTCAGCGTAACCCCTGCAGAACAGGAGACACAAACGATCCGCAAACCTCCAGCCAAATGAGAACGCCACTTTGCCTCCCCTCTTCCCAGAAGAAAGGCACCTCATGCTGTTTTACCCTCTTGTGCTTTAACCGCATCACTCCCTCACGAGCAGTAACGCTTACTACACAGATTGATAGGGCTGTTAATCGTGGGGCCGTTTATTGCACCAGCAACGCCGTCATCTTCAAGATTTCCCAAGGAGGACATTCATAGATGTGCTGAGATCCTCATAGGTCTCCCCCATGAAAACCACGCGTACAGTATGAGCACAGGAGCGGGTTGATGGGGCGCTCACCTGAGCTGCGCAGACGGCAGAAGGTGCAGCCCAAGTTTCAGTCCAACATTTCGCTGGTCTTCACAACTGGGACAGGTTCACTCAGTTGACGGAGCAGACAAAAAGGAAGCGTACAAGAAAATGTCACCCCACCCCATCATGTTGTACTTTTGCTCTTGTAGCATCTCCCAATAGTTCCTTTGATTGTGTATTTATTTTTAAACCTCTCGTCAGAAATTATACAAACTGAATAATGCCAAATCATAGTGAATTCGCCGCACGGCTCATTCACAAAACAAATGGGAGGGCATTTCCACTTGATTTGCTTATTCTCTGAAGAGGTGCAATCACACAAAGGTTAAGCACGAGGAAAAGAATTTCCCTTTCTGCTTTCAAGCCCTTTGATGAATTTGACTAATGGCTGGATTTCAGCTGAAAGAGACTGATTGGAGTGAGAGAGCCTCTGATAGCCCCATATTCTGCAAAGGCTGTCACACTTGGTTGGAAGCTTTATCTAAAGGTGAAGAATCAGTACAGACTTAAAAGTTCATTAGGAATGGGTTATTTTGTTTCTCATTGATTTAAATTTTCTCAAAAGGGTATTGCCTGGCACACAGGAAATCACCTGGCTTCATACAGGGTACAGTGGTAGACTCCAAGGTATGGTATTAGTCTTCTTCTCCACCTTATTACGGTTATCGTCCATGTCATTCCTATTAATAGCTGTAACACAGAGCTGCCTATGGTAACTGGAGAGCTGAGAGTGCCTATAAAAGCAAGGCAGCAATGAGGAGTAGTGACAAGCCGGAGTTACCCCAATAAAGCACTGCCCATGCGGTTTTTAATTGGCTCTGGAGCACCGGCGAGCCCTCGGCTTTGATGGTGCATATGTCACCGTAATTGCTTCCCAATCCCTTTTGCGTACCGGGCACATTAAGCCTCCCCTTGCCTGATGACATATCTTTCATGTACAGTAATTACAAATAACCACTAACCATAATCTTTTCACTCAGAGGAATGATGAGATCGGTTCTAGGACTCAAAGTTTAAACTGCTCCAGGGAAAACAGCACCTTTTGTCAAACACAGCCAGAGCCGCTCCCAGCACCTTCCTGACTTGGGGCCAATGCAGGCTGTCAGCACGAATCCCTCATTATGGCACAGAGAAAACAAACCTCCAAATACTCTTCAAGATGCAAACCTAAAATACCTGTGCAAATCCCAGTCTTCTGACCACAGAAGGGACCCCTCACATTCCTAAATGAAGGCCGTATCTGCCTCAAAGCCCTAGAGCCGAAGTGGAAATCCTTCCTGGAACCAGAGGGCCAAAGTTGTGCTTCGATTTATTTATGCCCAGTTTAATCTTACTGGGCTGAGGCTGCAATATGCAGTAACGAGGCGGGGAAGCAGCCGGGATTACCAAGCAACGTTTCCAGCGTTAATAAAGAACCAGCCCAGCCCCGCTGCGGCAGCGAACATCGTGCCAGATAACATCGAAGCATTGTGTACAGACCGCTGCAGGACTCAGGGAAAGACTGATACAGTTCTCTCTCAATTACCCAAGGTGCTGAATAACACAGATAAGCAAAACGGATATTACAGAAGAGATATAAATTAGGTTCTAGGAAGGCACAGTGAGGGGCAAGGGGCTGCTGTGGAGCGCTGAGCCCTGCGCCAAGGGAGCCAGCGAGGAAGTACGGCACAGCGTGCTCAGCCGCACAGAGATCATCCCGAGCATCCCCGTCCCCGTGGTGTAGCTGATCCGCAACCTCGAAACCCACTCATGGATAACCAGGACTTGACTGGAAACATCAGGAATGCCAATTCTAGACTCATTTTACCCAAGAAGCCCATCCTCATTGAAACTGGAAGGCGAAAGACTTCTCTTCCACGGAGCAGGCCGGCTGAGTGTGGGCAAAATGAGTTTGTCTGAGCAACTGAAGAGTTTTTGCAGGGAGGGAAGATAAAATTGTAATTGCTCTGAGGAAGGCAAGAGCGCTTGATGGTTTAGAGATTATTTATTTTAAAACGTACATCACCTGTTACTCTGGGGCATGGGCGTTTCCAAAGCAAAAAGGAATTAAGGAGCAAATTACACAAATTACTCCCAGTGGATTGCGCTATTCAACACAACGCAGCTACTCACAAAGGCAAGAGCACGCAGATCTGCTCATCCCAGATGCGGGGTCTTTACCCCGATGCTGCAGGAGAACTGCTATCAGCCACCACAAAGTTGGTGACATGCCACGAAGCTGTCCCAGCTTTCCTTAGCAGGGGGCAATGGCACACAGACACACAGACACACACACCAGGACTACCAAGTGCAGCAAATTCACTTATCTCGAATCAGGCATTCACAGTGAAATGAATAAAGTGACAGGACCAGAACTAATGAAAGTGTAAGCAGACACTTTGTCCTATAAAAGCTGACACAGTTGGCCAGGGTCTAAAAATCATGAAAGGAAATTAATTCAAATGTAGGGCTGTTAATAAAAGCCAGAAACATCATTCCAGGGTGGCCAAGTATAAGGAACAGGCAGCAGGAGCCCCTTCGTGATATCAATCACTGCAATGTGTTTTAAAACAGCTTTTAAAAATGAAGTAGATGCATGGATTGTGTCACTGTAGACCACAACCTATTAAAACACATTGTCAGTAACAAATTTAGTAATGCATAATTCCCATATTTTGGTATTGTAGTATGATAACAAAAATTATAACATTAAAAAAAAAAAAAAGAGAGAGATTTTTAGTAAGTGATGAAAACTTGGAACGTAAGAAGTAGTGGCTGTCGTTAGCGCAAATCAGTACCCAGGCTGGATTAAAGTCCAGGTGAATGTATTACACTGATTACACTCCCGGCTCCTCATTTGCTGCTCTGATCTCTTGATTTCTTAGCGTAGAGTCACCGCAGCTCACGTCTAATACAGCCAAAGAGCGGCTTGTTGGCAGATGAGCACAAAGAGGGGAAGGCCACCTACAAATTGGTTTGCAAACCCTGAGCTTCCAGAAAAGTTTAATGAAACACAAGCTCAAAGTGAGCAATGGAGAAACAACACAAGACCCCCAGAAACTGCCTTTGGCTTTGGGTGGCTTTGCAGGGGCAGTAACGGCCGGCTGACCGCCAGCCAAGCCAGTGCAAAGCGGAGCCTGTCCAGCTGCTCTGGCTCAAACTAAGAGCCATCCAGTGAAAAATCCCTTTGCTTCTGTCTCAGGCAGCCAGAGTTAAAACTGGGACGAGCACCCAGACTAAGAAATGGTCAGGCAAAGGTTCTGGCCCCTAAATGATCTTCAAGAGAATTACTCCAGCAAAACCGCAAGTCTTTTTCACGTCTTTCAGTATTACGGCACCTGGACCAAAAAGCAACGAGAGGCATCCCAAGCTCAAAGAAAACACCCAGGCAACCAGCCTCTGGTAGCCACCACCCCACACGTGCAATCGATGACACAACACAATGAACCCAGCAAGGTAGAGCTCGAGTCGTTATAGCAACCACATCTCGTATTTACATCTCACCTTCCAGCCCTGTCAGGTCCTGAGAGGGCAAACAGGCAGGACTTAAAAAGTAAGTGATGTAAAGCAGCTTCTCCCCTCGGGAGGCTTCTTAAGCCAAACCCGGTGGTGTCCTCTGCCTCTCCAAGCCCTGAGCTCGCAGCCCGGGGTCGGCACAGCCCGGCTCGGCTTCCCTTCACAGGCTGAGAATCTCCTGCTGCATCACTCAGCTTTCAATAGCATTTCACACACTTAGTGCAAGCCCTGCCCTGAGTGCTGTTTTTGGGGAAGCAGCAGAGGGGGCAATGGAAGGAAGAGGAGTGGCACAGCGGGATGTATATCACAGCATGGACCTTTGCTCCCATGGTTTCCACCGAGAGATACTGGGTATATGGCACGATATTCTTATTCCCGTCTAATTGACTTTGCATTACCATAGTTTTTTTCCTACTAAAAGCTCAACGGCCAATCCTGGATGTAAAAAGCTGTCTCATCAGTAAGGTAATAAATTGATGCTCATTAAATGCGCGTAACTCTCTTGTAGATTGTCATCAGACCCTGTAAGCCTATTACATGGATTGGCCAGATCAGTAAGGGGATATGCAGCCTTCCACCTCTAAGCTGCTTTTCTCCATTCAGGTTAGGAATGAATGAAAGTCACTGTCTGATGGCTTCTCAGATTTTATGGAAAACTGCCACAGCCAAAATGTCCTCTTTAATGGAGCAATTCAAAGCAAACACTTCCCACAACCCTTTTCCTCAAACAGACTGCAGCTTGGACCTATTCTTCTCAGCCTCTAATTAAAAACGGGCTGGAAAGCCCCTAATACCAGGTCTTTTTTCAAGTCATCACCACCCATTCTGAAACACGAGTTAGCGCCGCAGCCTCTTGGGCGGCTCAGTGAGACAGCAGCTATCTCCGTGGCACAGCGAGAGAGCAGCCGCCAGCATCGGTGTGCTCCCGCGCTCCTTCGCCGTCCACCTCCCGGCCCCGCAAGCCCAAACCGCCCTGCACTGCACCCAAACCCCTCTGCAGGGCTCGGCGGGAGCTACGGCCGCCCCGGAGCAGGTAACAAGGAGCTTTGCCCAAGCACCTGTTAAAAGAGTGGGTCAAGCCATTGCCACGTTGTATCTTATTTTAGTTTGTGCACAACGCTGCTGCCAAAGCGCAGCAGAGAGCGAGGCGTGACGCGCGGTTGGCTCTGCCATGACAAACCGGTGTCATCTCTCCGTTGTTTGATAACCGGCCCCTTCCCCTCTCTCCAGGTCATGCTGCACAAGACATGTGCCAGTCCCGTCCCCCCCTGTTCCACCTCTCCTATTCATACAAGGCCCTATTTGCTGTCTAGTATAGCAAAATTATCACCTGAAGAAAATGGTTACGTACCAAGATAATTCTATTCAAAGTCTAGAGGGCAAAGTTGTCACAAATGAAATATCATTGTCTATTATCTGTTGGCAAACGCAGTACATAATGGCAGCCACTCAACTTAATGGCTTACATTCCAGCTCCTTCAAATGAGCCCATCACCGCTGTATGTAATCACAGTATATATTTAAAAGTATAATTTCCATCCAAAAAGACCATAGCTGGAGCAATATGACTCATACAGTTCCCTGTGCAGCAGAAAGCATGTCATGAAGACTGGGAATTTGTGAGCCAGTTACCATCTGTGTACAAAACAGGCCGCGGACACGATTCTTCAAACCGGCCAACGGCAAACTCCCTCTGGCATAAATGGCAATTTGGTGGCTGCTGAGACCCAAAAGCCAGGCCTTTTGCCTCTGCACTCAAGAGAACAGGAACGTTCTCTGAAGCTCTATGTGAAGTAAAGGGATACAAATATTAAAGAGAAACGCAATGGAATTAAAAGGCATCTCTCCCCATATACCTATTCCAGCACTTCATAGCTGAATAGTTACAGCTGCAAACGGTTTCATTTCTGCCGTAACAAAATCATCTCCACAGCATAATTAGTGTGTTCATGTTAAAATGGGTCCAAACGCATGGAAAGAGGCATCCAAATACGATTTGTTTTTCAAGACAACATGATGTTTTCTCTGGCTAACAGATTCCGTTCATTAAGGAAGCTCAACAAGAGCCAAGCAAACTATTTGCAGCAAACGTTTGCTGATTTGGGGAGCCTTTCCTCCTTGGTGAATTATCCATGAACAGATTGGTTTTCGCATTATTATTTTTTACCTGCTATGATTTGACAACCTTTTTTCTACTAACTTGGCTATGCGTTGCTTACAAACTACCTGTTCTGTAACTACTGCTTAAAGTAGTGATCACTCCTACTTTCCTTAATGGATCAATTAAGTCACCTGGCACTCTTCTGTTCCTGGACTGGATGACTATCATATTCACACACAATTTTCAAGATAGCTGGATTGAACATTCATGTGAGCAGATATTTGCACTAGGATTTGCAACACTATCTTAAGGCAAACATCTGAGTTGTCTGAAGGGGTTTTGAATGAATAATTTTCTGCATTATTCACCTACCTCTAGAAATAACGCTCCATCTGTTCATGGAACAGTTCCTTTTTCTTACTCAGGTAAAATGAAGGTCACGCGAGTGAAAGAAATAGCCACACATCCCCAACGCCCTACAACCATACCCATCTACACAAACGAAGGCGTACCTGGTCAAGGTCATTAACGAGTCAAAAGAAAGAAATGCAGCTGTCAGGTTAAGGGGAGTGAGTAATCACCTAGTGCATCATTGCTGCGACAAGCACCCCAGGACACAGGCTGGAGTCAGAACATGTCCTTTGCAATTAATCATTAATCAGGACGTGTTACGACAAAGAAGTCAAACAGCAACTCTAAAGGTGAACCAAAACATTACTTTTAAAACACCTACGCTTAAAAAAAAAAAAAAGTCAACTCTCAGATCAGAGGGAAAAGGCAAATGGAGCGTATATAAAATCCATCCCAGCCTCTGGGTGGAAAACATCCAACTCATACTGGGACATGATTCACCCCAGAAGAACTGGCAGCAGTACAGCTCATGTGAAGCTAATCCCTGGCTGTGTGGGCTTTGCTGGTATGGGAGATCCTTCCTTCCCTTGGCCTGTCCCATTTCATCAACCTACAGAGGACTGGAGCGAGCCCTGGTTGCTTCATATGAAAATAACGGGGCGCTGCTTGTGCCGGTCCTCCCTGGTTCCCCGCACAGAGCCCCCATTTGGGTGCGACTCCCTGTCCCCTGCGTGCTTGGGACAATCGTTAGAAATACAGTCATTTATCGTAGTCAGATAACCCTCAACCCATGTGCTGAGCACTTATGGTCACGGTTACTACTTGAAGGAGCGTGTTAAATGCAAGTCCTGCTCTGGCTTCGCAGTTCGGAAATGGTATTCAAGAGCACAGGAGGACCACAGGCACGTAGGCTCATACTCTGAAGAAAAGCAAACAACTTCTCAGTGCAGATCTTCAAAGTAATCTAAACTTTTCTTATTTCCCCATAATACCATTCTGCCTAATTCTGTGTTGAGCACAGCCAGCCTCATTTATACTGCAAGGCTCTGTCCTTACTTGAGTGAATAGTGACACCAAAGTCAAAGGGAACATCTGCAAGCCTACGTTCATCAAATACATTGGGTTCTTGTTTCAAGGAATATATAACCCTAGTTTCTCATGTCTCAGCCAATTTCAATGCTGCTTTCAATTTTTAAGGAAGATTTTTAGAGCAAAACGAGTGTAAAATATGAATGACAGTCTAGGGAGGTTGCTACACACAGGTACGGACAGATTTGAGGGTGCACGATGACAGCCCAACTTGGATTTGGATTGAAACTTGCCCAAATGCAGCTGTCGCGGTTGGGCTTGTTAGAGTGCATTAGCCCAGATGAATTCTCATTGAAAGATCTGCTCAGGCTCAGCTTCAGCTATACTATATATTATTTGCCTGGTAAGCAATCTACACTCAATTACATCCAGTATATAATTATTATTCATTTCAAAAATAGGTTTTCCTGACTCAGAACGCTTAAAGGATGCCTTAAAGGATTGTTACTTCTAGAACAGAAATTTTCAGAAAAGAGACCACACGATGAAGGTGGGAGATTCTGACCTAATGGAAAATCTCCAACCCTTCTCACAGTGATTTTTTTTTTTTTTTCCCAGCTAAAGAAAGAGAATTCAAGTGTGTGGACTTCCCCCAGCCACACTGTGCGCTGGGCAGCTTGTGTCATTTGTTTCATGGATCGGGCAAGCATGGCAAAGTGGTAACAGTGATGAGGGATGATAGGAACGATGTGTTGCCTAAACCTATGCCAACGGCGATGACACTGCTCCTGGAAAGGTGGTGAGCAAGAGAGGCAAAATATAAATGCACTGGCGTTGGCTACGAGGGCTGGGGGATGCATCCAGGGAATTCACAGGGTATTTGCAACAAACAGTGCCACATGAGAGAACATTAATTGACAGTGAAATACGCTCAAATCTCTGAAATAAAAAAAAACTTTAGCCAGAACTATTTTGATTGATTGTTGAAAAAAAAGAGCATTTACCCCTCACTGCTCTGCAGCCCATTTTATTTCTCTTCCCGTCACTGGAGCAACTTCCAAATATTCCCAAGGCTTTAAAAAACGCTGTGGCAAGGCCTGTCCGCACTACCTAACCTAGGATCATTAAGAATTGATAGCGTTTGTTGAAAGCATCCAAGATGTTCTCTTTGAGAAAGTACTCGGTGAATACCCTCTTGAAGACTTCTGGTAAGGAATTTCTACTACTGGCCTAGATATGTACTCCACCTAGAAGAATTAAGTGGGTCTAAGGAGCTTTTAGTCTAAGTAAATCCTCATTTAAACAAGCCCTATGAAAATGGATAGGAGGTCCAATTGCCTAATTTGTTTTTGTTTTATGGTCCACTCAGAGAAAAAGAAACAGGAAAGATGCAATGTGATCTGTCTCTCACAGGTTTCCATTGCTACTGCATTCCTCACATCTCATTGCTCTTCCCTCCTATAGCACTTGCACAGAAATAATAAATTATCCTGCTCTCACAAATGTTCACATTATTTTTTATGGCCAGTGTTGTTCAAAATGGCAGCTGCCTTCATTCAGGACTGCACAGGTGGAATAGCCAGGAACTGTATCCAAAGGGAAGACACACGGAAAAGAGCTGACGCAACGGAGAAATTTGACCATGGTGGCAATACACATGGCCAAAGGGTGCAATGTGCAACAGTGCACCACTTGCGGTCAAGTACGATGGCAAAAAAAACCCCTTCTCCTTGCCATTTCCTCCATAATAGGTGGAATCAGGGAGAACCTGGACATCTCGAAACCATGGAGAGATTTTCCCTTGGGTTTAAGTTTGGCCAAGGAGAGACGCAGAGACAAAGCTCAGCTCCAGCTCAGAGGCGGTGGTTCAGATGAACACAGAGACAGAGGTCCTCTCTCACCAGCTCCCCAGTAAAGGGACTTTGTCGCTTCCTTGCCTTTGAAGCACCTGGGCCGGTGGGAGCCCAAAACAGTAACAGTACCAACGCAGGATGACAAATTCACATTGAGACATACAAATGGGCAGGAGGTGGCTGGTTCAAACCCAACTCTAGACAAGGTCAGCAATCTCAAAGTTGTGCTGGATGGTTTCACAGTTCAAGTCCTGTTTTTTTCAGACCTAATACCTGATAGAAGAGGCTGTCCAAAGTCTGCTACTGCCTCATAGGAGAGCGTGTCATTTCTACAGTGAAATGATGGAAAAAAATATAATTTCCCCTCCAGTTCTGTCACAATCTTTGATAACCTGGAACACAGATTGAGCGCGCTGTCACAGAGGCTTAGGGATCCTGCGACACAGCGCAAAGCAAGAAAAAACAAGTGCAAGAAACTAGAAACGGGACTCAACGTTTGTTGCGGTCTTCGATACCTTTACATCTTCATTGCAGTGTGGAAGAGGTGATATTACTCACCAACATTCCCTGATGATATCCAACAGGAAAACCTTGCAAATATGTCTGAGAACTAAGAAATAAAGCTAATAAACAGGAGGCAAACTCATTCCAAAGCTGTATTCAATGGGAGAGATGCTCAGAGGGCAAGGAAGCACAGGAGCAACAGCGGCAGGAGATCAGAGAGGAGTTTGAAACACACTGAAATGAGAGCGAGATCTGCAAGAAGCCGTAACAGTCCCTCCTCCCATGGCTTGTTCTGCACGAAGCAACTCATTTCAGACAGATATTGACAGCGTGGGAGGGATTCAGAGAAAAGCAACAAATTTTATCATGGGTTCTGGAAGGATTAATACCCAGAAAGAGATTAAACCTGTTAAAAGCTCAGCTAAACTACCATTTCAGAGACTGCGCTAACACAGTTTAAATAGTTCCAGGAGAGGTATTATTCATGTATAATGGGAAGAGCTAGGAGTCTGAAATGGAGAAAGGCTCCATTTTAACTCTCTAAAATCAAAACACCAACAAAGGATTTAAAACAGAGGATCTACAAGGTGAAGAAGCCTTTTACAAGGGCATGTAGTAATAGGACGAGGGGGAATGGCTTCAAACTGGAAGAAGGGAGATTTTGATGAGATATTAGGGAGAAATTCTTGACTGTGAGGGTGGTGAGCCCCTGGCGCAGGTTGCCCAGAGAAGCTGTGGCTGCCCCATCCCTGGAGGTGTTCAAGGCCAGGTTGGACGGGGCTGGGAGCAACCTGGGCTGGTGGGAGGTGTCCCTGCCCAGCGCAGGGGGGTTGGAACGAGATGATCTTCCAAGGTCCCTTCCAACCTAAACCATTCTATGACTCTATGAAAAGCAATTAAACTTCACCCAAAAGGAGGACAAGGAGGCACAAGAACCGTAGCAGTGCAGGGAAGGCAGGAGGGCGGCGCGGAGGGCCGGGCACGAGCAGAGCAGTGCAAGCGTGCAGCTGTGGCCAAGGAGCCCGGGAGGATGGAAGAAAGCCCCTCTTCTTTGCTGTTGTCTCTCCAGCAGGTAGGAGACCCGAACCTCTCCAAACCATGAAGAACTTTGGGTGTGGATGTCTAACTATCTAGAAAAAGCTTCTCAAACGCAAGGTTTGTAGAAGGAGACTGGGCGTTCTCTGACAGCTATGCCCAGGTGAGAACTATTGCATGAGGGGCTGAGCAGATTAACGGGCTCTTTTATGACTTTGCAGTCCAAGGACAGACCACTGAAAGTCTCCGTGGTGATGTAAGGCAAGGACCAAAACCATCCCTGATGTTTGCAGTGGGTCCGATGATGGCCTAAATAATACACTGATATACTGGATACTGCCTCTACTGCACAGGCGCTGCCATTAACTGGGCCATGACAGTAAGAGGATAGTGTTACTGCAGCACAACAGCAGCACTCTCAGTGCAGTAATATTTGCTCACATATTTCAAATAAGAAAACACGCTCATAGTGCCTAGTTCTCCAGATTCGCTCTCCAACATGTCTGATTTTGGAGAACCCAAATGTTCTTCCCTTCTAAACTGCAGCACACGGCATGAGGCGGGATGGAGAGGGTCTCCTCTCATCCCACCACGTGCCACTGACTCCCCTCAGGCAAGGTCTGCCTCGCTGCAGCGGCAGTGGAGATGCCACCATCCCGGAGACCCACACCTCTCCCACAGCAGCCTCAGCCTCCTTGCTGGAAGGAACACAGCGCTGCTGAAAGCTGCTGCAGTGACTCCCTCGAATTCTTCCAATTCACTGTGCTGAAGGACCTGTGGCTTTCTGGGTGTGCAGCCTCACCTCTTCCACCCTTCTGAGAACTTACTTGTCCCAAAAGGTTGTAAGTATTCAGACACATTCACTTTCTCTCCTTAAAAAGGCAAAAATAATCCCATCTCCATTATTATTTATACTCGTTGGAAATGCAGCTCCTCAAAAAACTTTTAAAAACTCAAGTCAACAGCCATTTAAGTCCAGAGGAGATTTGTGAAGGTTACGAAGCAGGCCATTTCAGTGCCCAAAACAGCCTTAATTAAATAAGAATATATATAAATAGTACAAAATATCTCAATGAAGGTGTCTGTGCTATCATTAGTGGCAACTTACGACGTTGTTTACACTGTATAAAGCCCCCCAAGCCCTTTCTCCTTGGGTCACTCAGCATTAGAGGGGGAACCATCAATATTTTTTGCTCTTCAATTGAGGTGGGGGAATTAAAACACAGACCGTGTGCCGGTATCAGGTGTTGGCATGTTATGTTTTCGGATAGGAGTAGCTATCCAGGGGGAAAGGCATGGGTTCCTTGGTGCAACACGCCTGTTTTGCAGGGACAATCATGTAAAGAAAAAACAAACGCGCTTACGTTTCTGCAAGCTTTAGGCACTGGGAGCACATTTTCAAGAAGCTCAGGCGTCCATGCAAAGCCGTTGGCACAGCTGCGCGCGGGCTTGTTGGACCCATGGGTACCAACCAGAGATCTGTTCACGTTGTCATCTGTGCAAATGTGTGTAAGGACAGTTTTCCCAGGGGAGCACAGATATGTCACCAGGAAAAGTACAACCCTGTAGTGCCCAGGCGCTGCCAGAGATCAGGAGAGGCTGAAATCTCATGACAGAACCTCTTCCAATCTTTCGTCCCATCTGCCCTTCTGCAAAACGAGGGGAAAGGCAAATGCCTCGGGGCTGCGCAGGACGGCAGGATCTCACGGAGTCCCAGCCACTGTCCCTGCTCGGTCCCCAGCTCCGCCAACCACCGGTGTGCACCACAGCAGCCAAAGCCACAATTCCCACCGAAACTGCACCCACCGATAACCCCAGCAGCTGAGCAACATCCAACTTGTCCCGTCGATAACCCCGGCTGCACCAGCTCCAGTGAGACAACTGCATTGTCCCAAAGCCATGTGCTCTGCGCAGCCCTGGCTGCTGCTGGCCATGAGGAAAAACACCCCTCGTTCCCCAGCTGTAAGTGATTTAAGACCCCCGACTGGCAGCAGTCAGAGAGCCCAGGACGTCCCGGTAATGAAGGCAGCAGAGTGTTTGGATGGGGCTTGGCAGAAGACAAGCCCGGCAGTACCACACAGCAGACGAATCCTCTGGACCTCGCACCCGCCTCCCTCCCAGAGCTGCTCCCGAGTGGCCACGGAGAGCACGAGCAGCAGCATTGCACAACCTCCCACGTCTCCGCTCCCTTCTCCACCAACACACAGCCACTACGGCAGCTTTTAACCGCTCCTCTAGCCCTGCAGGACCCCGGGAGGTGCCATCCAGCAAACTCAAGACCCTGCCAGTTTGCAGGCTGTGGCCAAGGGAACAGCGGATCCGCAGGGCACTTGTCAGCAGTTTTGCAAAGAGCCAGTTAGATGCGTGGTGCTCTCACATCTGAAAGCAAAATCTCATTAAACAACAGCTAAAATACACTCATTATTTCCCTAACACTACTTTTCCATGTAAGTAATTGCTGCAGTCACAACAGGATGGGAGGTAATCACAAGATGGCTAGTAGGATGACAGGTCTCTACCAAAGTCCCCATTAGGTTGTGGTCCACACGACGCAGACGTTCGTGAGCCACAGCTCCATCTAATTAAAACCGCAGGAGGGAGGATTCAGGAAGGCTGAGTACAATTATCCAAGTAAGAATTTAGCCAGGACACTGTGACTTAAGCCATTGCCTTGTGCGCAAAGTGCTAAAGGAGTTTAATTGCCGCCACTGATGGGAATCTACATTCGTGACTCATCTCCAACGCGCATCAGAAAGTTGCTGTTTTTTTTTCTCACTCCTGATTTACTTTTGCTAATGCGCTTCCAAGGCCACCGCTTCAGCGGTCAGGGCCACACTGTGAACTTGCGTTTGGTTCTCTTTCAAATTTTAAGCCAACAGGCTCAATCTACGGTTTCACTTGGGCCCATCCTTAACAGCTACTGCCGAGTTCCCACGTGCGCCGCTGGGGGAATTAGAGCACAAAAAGAGCAGAGTGGGTTGCAATTTGTGAGGACTCAGGAGGAACTGTTTTTTTCTGACAGAAAATAATGTAGTTTCTAAATGTGTATTTTCTGATCCTTTCACGCACCGTTCTTAAATTCACTTAGTTTTTATTTAATCTTTTAAACACAAAAAAATGAGTTAGAATGGCTCATTAAAAAAAAAGGGACAAATAAGCGTAAGTGTTTGAATTATTCTCTTAGACATTTTTCAGGCTAATTTTTTTCTTTCTGAAAGGCAAAGCCTCTCCAAATTGCAAGAAAGGCTTCAGTTTGAATGTTGCAAGGTCGGAACAACGTTGACGTATTTTTGTTTTTCTCAGTTATTCTCCTTATAAGCAACACGCGTGCCCACATCCCCACTATACACCTTCGGAGTGTCTATTCAGATCTCTTCTTTCCCTAACAATCTTGTCAAATTAATTCATCATTAAGGACAGATTTTTTTTCCCTCGACACTGTGTGTTAATTAGCAAAAGGGTTGCCATGGAAACCCAGAAACACTAGTTAACATCAGATAATTTACCATGCTGGTAAAATGTGGACTCGAGCCCTGCAACAGGTGTGACAACAGGCACCAATGCCTGGGTACAAGTCGCAGCCAAATGTGCTGCTTTGATGGAGGCTTTGATGTCTCTTTACTCAATAAAAGTTGGGAAAACTTCTAAAGACCTGGACATTAGGACTAGTTATTCTGCATACGAGAGAGGGCACGCTCCCATCATCCTGACGTTCTAGGAAATACAATTTTGGGACGCTGGTAGGAACCAAAGTGAAGCAAGAGAGGTTGAGCTGAGCATATATGAAGAAAGTTAAGGCACATGATCAGACCCAGGCACTTATTTCCAATAATTATCAATAAGCCATGGCCAGCTTAAAGCCTGTGGCCACTAATAGCTCACAACAGCAGTGTGAGCCGTGGCGGTGGCGAGGCTGCACCGGATGGGTCCCGAACACACCCTCCCACTGCCATGACTGTACCTGGAGGGATCTCTGCTCTCGAGCCTCCATCCTTCTGGGGTTTTAGCCCTGTGACACCCTAAAGGAGGCTGCTCCACCACCACGCTCCTGCCTGGTGATCAGAAACCACCTTCTAACTAAGAGCCTACATTTTGCTGTGATCACCCAACACCTACTCATTCTTTCACCCTTCATCTTAAGCAGCTCTTCTGCCCAGCAAGCCTTTGTCCTCAGAGCATCCGTAGAGACTGGCTACGCTCCTGCTCAGTCGCCACTTTGCCAGGCTAGACAAGGCACCCAGCTTCCCCTTCGCAGACAGATCCCCCATTCCCCCGATTGTCCTTGTCCCTGTTCCAGTTCGAATTCATTTTTGTTGAATATTGGCAATCAAACAGTCTACTCTAGTCCAAGTGAGGCTGCACCACTGTCTGGTACAGCGGCATTAATCTCTACTGGAAATTCATCATCTAATACATCCTTGGATCATACCTTGCTTTTCTATGGCCATATCACGCTGTCAGCTCATCATCAGTCTTTGATCAACCTGATACAGCTCAGTCCTCTTCCTGCATGCGGGATAGAAGGCTGCGGCAGGCACTGCTCTCCCTGTGAGCCACATACTGCTCTCTGCTGTTGTGTGCTGCTAGTAACCTCAAACCTGCTGTCTGGCTATTCGGTTACCCTGGTAATATTCCATATCCTTCTCTGCTAATAAAAGGAGAAGAAAAATTCAAGGCTGAAGCCACCTCTTTAAATAGTCAGTTTTCACTATCCAGGTAAAATTAGACGCAAATCTCAGCATCAGACTACTGAAGGCATTTCAGAAGGAGAACAAAATCACAGCTTCCCCCAGCAAACAAAACCTGAAATAAAAGCAGGGATTTGTCCACACCTTGCTGAGCCAGCTCCCGAGGAATGCAAGACCAGGCGCTTACCAGCAGGTCACCGCAGTGTGTCAAACCAAGGCAAATTCCTGCCTCCCACGCCTACTGGAAGAGAAACAATTTTGGCTATTCCAACCCTTAAAATACCAGAGACCACAGGCAGAGCCACCCCGATGAATTCACCATACTGAGCACATCCACATTCCCACTGCACGTACGAATGCTTCACTAGGAAGGACGTAGCCAGATATGACTTTTTTAACCCTTTTCACCTCCTTTCGCTCCAGAGGGATGCACATGGCTCATGTCAAAGCTGCCTGAACAGGGAACCGGCCCTGAACCTGCTCCTGCAGAAAGTCCTCTTTTTCACACAGGAGCAGTAAGATGTGAACCGGAGTGGTGGTTTCCCACTACTGATGCACAATTATCCCACCTCAAAACACCTCCTACTCCAGGACAGGATTTCTTCCCACACCAGCAGACCCTCCTCTACTCACCTCTCAGCTTCAGCTTTTGCTACAGCTCAGCACATCTGTGTAATGAGTACCAACCTACAACACCTCTGTATCTTAAGAGAAAGAAAGGGACGTTCGGGTTCACAAGAGTGGGAGATGTTGGGAAGTTCAGCCTCTCCAGAAGTATCCACACTAAGAAAACTGAATGTGACAAAACCATTGAAGAAATCAAGCTGAAAAAGACACCCGCTGCCAAGTTTCTCCATCCGTTCACATCATTCTAGCAATCCACCCGCATATTCTTTTTCTCATCTTGAATAAAGAGCTATTTTTGCACTTAAGGGAAGACGAAAACACTTTCCATACTTTCAAATTTTCTCTGGCATTCCCATCAAGCTCAAATCCCTCCTCAATATACCCTTCAAACTTTGGGGAAAAACATTTGTGGCTTGCGCTAGAAGCTCCAGAAACTTTCTTTCACAAGCTGATGTTTCTTCAGCAACTTGCTTTCCTGTTAACTAATTCATGGGCCCAAAAAAGGCACAGAGAGGAACATCTTGGCTAAACCAAAGTCGGTCTCCAAAGACCAAGTGAACAGACAATCTGAAACAAGAGAGACTCATTTTCTGGAAAGACAATCTTTTGTCAGACGAGACAGTCAACAGGATCTCCCAAGCCCCAGTGCCAGTGCACACTAGGCTACCTTAGGTCAGAAGAACATGAAGCTTTCACGTCACGCAGTCGAAGTGGAGAGAGCTTTCCTCAAACCGAGGGCACTAAGCTGATTTTATATTAACGAAGGCTTAGGGTCACTACATTCCCATCAAGCTCAAATTGCTGTTTCCTAAATTAATAGTTCTCAGTCCAGTTTCAATTTGACAGGAATCCAGAAACCACCAGCAGAGTTGGGAAATCAATGTCAATATGCTCCATTTCACCATTTCCAATAGATATTATTTTAGGTTTATATGAGTGTGAATGAGATCAGGATTGGGTCTTCCTCTCCCAGGGTAGGACTGGGTTACCTACTCCTGCAAGATTTCTGGTAAAGGGAAGAATATTAGGGGGAGATCAAGAATTAAGGGAAATGAAGAAGAAGGCAGACAGGTCATCCAAATTTGAGAAAAGGTACGATTATACTTGGACAATTCCCAGACATCTCTGTGCGGATCCAAGCCAAATTTGATTCTCCCCTTACCGATAATAAAAGAATAAAAGCCACGTGCAGTATTCCACACTGAAATAGCAATAAATAATAAACATGCACACGCACTGAGGTCCACATACGTGCACTACAAATCCTACACACTCCCATGCAAACATATAGGTACACACCCACACACGGGGACACACTTATGCAATCGGCTGTATCCAGATGTTTCGGGCTATATAATTTCCTTATGCAAAATGGTGGTTGTAGACTTTCTAAAACGTCTTTTATATGGAGAGTACCAACAAACTTATATAAAATTCTGTAATTCTGCTTAGCGGTTCATGCAGGTGTGTGGTTCTGCCTCTCAAATCCAACACCGGATTAACCTGGGGGGCTGTCAGCAAAACTTTGCTCTAATCATACTCCAGTGGCTTCTTTGGAGCCAGTTCTCTGCCTCATCCCCAGAGCAGTTACCCAGATTTAACTGCCGTGATTGAGGCCAGGACCCGGGCCAAAGGAAGGGCCAGGGAAAGACAGGCAAAGGTTAAAGCAGAGAAACAAAATGTGAAGAGGAAAGCAGAAGCTAGAGGGGCCTTCAGCTGTAATTCAACAGCCGTTCGGATCAAGTGACCTGACACAACACAGCTGTTTCGGTTTCTCCACGGGGATTTGAGGATCTGCATCCGAAGAGAAATACTCTTCCCTTGCGTAGCCCACTGAAAAGCTGGCTAGTTGATGGCCACTTCTGTTTTCAGACTGGCATGGGTTACGGCAGCTCTGGAACACATTGAAATCGGGGAAAGACCTCTGGCCTGTCATTCTTGTCAAGAGGAGTGACTTTTGCTCATGCGTCTAACCTGAAAATGTTAAATACCACCAAAACTAACCAGCCCTAGGAGACAAAGAACACGCCTGGGGAGAGAGCAGCAAAACACAGGTGAGAGTAACGCAGGGCAGCGAAACCAGCCATGTGATCCCAAATAAGTTCCCTCCAGCCCTCCTCAGCACTGCTTTCACAATTACTTCTGCTTCTGGACCCTTTTTTGAGATTTATTGAGGGTGTCTATCAACTTTCCAGATGCCTCCTCCACAAAACTCCTGGACAAGAGATGAAAAACCCTCCTGATCTTTCCCTCCAGGATTTAATTCCCCCTTTATTTCAGCCAGATAGGATGCTCTACCAGTTTATTCTCTCCCCGGAGCTCCCAGTGTCGGGCAGGCACGGGCAGAGCGCAGCCGTGCTACGCCCCAAGCTGGGAGCTGCACATCAGCTGCGCACCGACAGCTCTGCAGCTCAGACGTTCTCCTTATCTCCCCTCTCCCCTTAGCGCTCCTTCCTACGAGTCTTTTCTCTAGCAGCTTTAATTTAAGCATTGCCTTGCACCAGAAGCTGTGGTACTCTTCTTGACAGCACTTTATTGGGAAACGCTGATTTATACTTATGCATCCAAACGATTCAAGCGTGCAGAAACTTGCTTCGGACACAGCTGGGAGTTTGCTCTGCGAGGCTGCTCTGAAAATGTCATGGGAAAGGATCTAAACTGGCGAACTCCACCAGCTCCTCCTCGCTCCCTAATGCTACCAAGGTTTGCACGATGCTCCTTTCACCCTGATGAAAACACTCGCAAAATATTACATCCATCCCAAAGATCTTACGGTCACAAGGTGAACACCCCCAGCCCTAAGCCACGAGGCAGCAGCACCGTGGCCGCGTCTGGTCACGCCGGGGCAGCTCAGAGCAGGGCGGCAAAGCATCTCTCGGCATCACTCATCTATGGTTTCCCCCCCTAAAAAACCCAAATTTCTCTGTGGTTCCTAAAAGGTGACGCTGGGGTCCGTACCCAGCTCACTAGGTCTTCAGATATACAAACTGCTACTGACCTTGCATTTTAAGCTTCTAAGCACTTTACAGCATCTCATCCCAAATTCCTTGCTTCAGCCAGGGCAGAAACTCCTTTTCTCTAAATGGATTTTTAACAGAAATTAAGCTCAAAACAATATAACCCCCCCTCTCACCCCCGCTAAATTGCTCTTCTCATACTGCAAATCCAGTACAGCGGGGCTTAGGAGCACAGGACAATCCTAAGAATGCTAAAGAAAAATAAATAAACTGAAGAAAAACTAAAGAAACTAAAAAAAAAAAAAAAAAACACCAAAAACGAAAATTGGATTCCCCCAGCTGGACAATAAGGAAAGCACCTGCTGTCCATGGGGAAAACTGCTGTGCACGTGCAATTCCTTCCACCGCAGCGCCCGAGGCAGGAACAAGACTTTTTAAATTACTGTTATCTCAACCATCCTCTTTTTATTTGTGCCTTGTAGAAGGGAGATTTCTTTCTGTTATTTTTAAACTCTGCTGCTCAATACTTTAAAGATTACAGCCTTTGCAAACAAGCTGGCAGACCTACCGGCTCCCCACCAGCTGGATGCCACTCACTGCTCCTCCCGCAACACAGCTCAACGCCTCCTGCCGAAAAGGTGTCCTATTTGCTGCATCTCCGCTTCCCATCCTCAGTACTGGAAATAATACCAGACTGAAGAGGGACCCAAGGGATATTTTGCAGAGAAAATCGTGGGCAGCTGATACATCAGGGTAATTCTTGAACTGAAACCCGGAGGGACTTTGCTTCTTCATTGCTTTTTTGGGTTTGGGGTTGTTTTGGATTTTTTTTTTTTCTTTTTTGGTGTCCTGCACGAAATTCTCTTTCTTTCAGTGGTGTTTCTGGAAAATTAGCAACAGAGTTTTGCTCTGAGCTTTGAAGCTTCTGTTGATTTCATTAATTTCCAAGCACTGATACTAAAGATTTTTTTTGCGTGTGTGCATGTACATGGGCACAAGTGTGTGTGCCTCGTTTCTGAAAGAGGGCAAGCAGGATGAAGGTACCACGACAGTAATTACCCAGCCATCACCCGTTCACTATTTAAGGGTTTTACATAAAATACAACGAAACGGTGCACGCACCTCCAAACCCTCTCTGCCACCAAGATCACACGCCTCAGTTGCTTTCTTTCGCTGTGTTAATGACACCAAAAGGCAATCGCCTTTTTTCTGCAGCAACTGCAGATATTAACCACAAGCCTGGCGAGCAGGGAGCAGTGCAGCCTAGCAGAAGGATTAGCATATTAATGAACCCAGAGCAAACCAAGCTCCAGCTCAGCTGGGGGAGGAGGAAGGACAAGGAGACAGTTGGGTTGGCCAGTCGGCTTGGTTGCCTGCCAAAAGTGTCGGTATTGCGGTGGCTCTGGCGAGTGACGTGCCAACCTGCGAGCACATGTCCTCCGTGGGAGAGGAATGGAAAGCATCTCGATGAGGGCTAACTGCAGCTGAAGGTTGATCTTTCCCATTCTCCATCAGCCGGCAAGATCTCACAGCGTGGTTTGCCCCCGACGGGAAGAGCAACTCTCCTGCCTGCTCGGTCCCATTTAGCCCCCAAAAAAGCTGGCCAGAATCTACTGGTTGTAGATCTTGCTTGGTTGTTGAGGTTTTTAAAAACATCATTTAATCCCTGCTTTCAAACAAAGATAATCGTGCAGGAGCACAGCTGCCTGGGACAGTCTGAGATTGTGCCACTGACTGCAGAGTGCGTGGATAAATCCCACGGTGAGCGCAGACGACTCAACCGATCGGTAAAGGAAGACACCAGGGTTTGCAACAGTGCCGGCATCCCCTCCTCGCCTGACAGATCCTTTTCTCTCAGGAAAGCAGTTGTGCCCTAAAACCAAGCTTCAGACCAAGCCACTTCTTTTGACACTATCTTCCAAACACCTTGACGTAAAGGATCATGGATGTCAGAAGAGGATGTTATCTTAACTTACAGGTAATGTGAGCGGTGCCACTGCATTCCCTACTTATGTCCTTCTACAGGGGAGCTCCCAGCACTGCTGAGAATACCGCTTACCCACCCAAGCAGCTGCGGCTTCAAGATAACTACATGCCAGACCTGAGCTGGAAATCACTCTCCCTTCTTGTGTGTATCAAGATACCTCTTCGGTTTAAACACGCACCAGTCCCGAGTAGTCATTACGAGAGGTTGAAGGCTGCCCGCTCGCTGGCTCTGCAAGGGACCAGCCCCAGGGACGGAGGGTTTGGGGGAAGAAAGTATTAGAGTAATTAATTCTCAGTTCAGACTCAACTCATCAGTAAGGCAATATTAAAAAGAGGGAGGTGCTACGTGACCGCTAAAGAAACTCACCATTCTGCATTGAACAGCAAAGAATTATTCGTCAAGTAGAGAAAGGTTAAAAGACTGAAAATTCCTGTAGCACACCATTCTCCAGCCTCTCTAAAAGCTAACTTGAGCTTGCAGGAGAAAAGCAGCCACCTTCTGACTTCACCTTAGGAGACACTATGCATTAAAGAAATGCAATAACATTTATTCTAGCCACTCTTCCAAAGTGCCGCTGCCATACGCACCTACAAGGAGCGGTGCTCACCCTGCAAACACGCGGAGCTTTAGCAGCAAAATTCACAAAACAGGAAAGCGTGCGGGAAACAAAGTATTCCACTTGCAGGTGCCATAGTACCGGCATCCTCTGCCTGGTGCAGCAAACTGGGCAAAATTAATTTAGAAACAAAGAGAAAACAGGACACAAACCTGACATCCCAGAGGAGCAAAAATTACGGTGCCACAGAATTCTATGTGCACAGTTTCTTATCTTAAAAAAATTTGGTTCTTCTGATTTTCAGACATATAGCATTCAAAATTCCAGCTATAGAAAAACACCTCTGTTGCTGGATTTCAGGCTTGCAGCTGACATGCTTTTGGACTTAGGACTTTGCTTTAAGTCTGGTGCAAACGCACCGCTACCCCCGAGATGGCAGGTAACATCAGCTTGGCAAACGACTGGTACGTCTTCTCTTTATCCACAGGGTTTTGCACTCCCTGAAACTCCCAAATAACAGTCTATTTTGTTATAATGGCCAAAAATAACCTTGAAAATATGCAGAGACTGACAATTTCCGACCTTCTTAAAAATACTGTAGTTATGACATTTCACTTTGTTCACTTTGTTATTGCAGCCATGGACCCAACTCTCCGATAAAATACCTGTCACAAACTAGTCCCTTATGCCCAGACCACAACAATCTCTTTTTCGCAACTAAAAGGTTCAGTTAGACCATTATGAACTTAACTCTAGCCAGAAAAGAAATGGAAGAGCTGGAGCACCAAGGCGGCAGCTATTCTTGTTAAATTGGTCTCAATTTTTCAAGTATCCTGTTGAACATTATAGAGGTCATACCCCTACGCTGCTGTGAAGACGTAAGAAGTCTCTAAAACCTGTAGAGTTTAATAAGGAATGCTATATTCCCAAATCGCCTCAAATGTTTTACAGGGTATTATGACTTTCAGTTTTATAGGTCCAAAACACTAACCAAATAAAAAGTCTATTTCTTCCACATTTTCAAGCTTCAATTTTTAAAAGGCCAGAAGCACAACCACAGGTCCCGCAAACCAGGGGAGCCTCAGCCATTAGCTTTTATCAAAGATTCAGCCGTCTTTCCCAGCTCTCAGGTTTCATGCTTCCTACGTGCGAGAGTTCACCGGTTCCCGTATTAACTTGGTGCCATTTATTTTTTTCCGCTTTCCTCATGTTCTAAGCTCTCTGCGTTCTTGAGAGAAAACTTTTCCTGCAAAGCTAAAATAACCCAGTGCGGGACCCTTCAGACTTAACAGCATCAGATGACAAACCTTAGTGTCACGCATGATCATGCTGCTCACTTTCCCTTGTCTTTACATTTTCCATAAATCTCTTATGTCCATGTAGGTCCCTATTTCCCGTAAAGCGTGCTCTGAATGGATCAGTGGTTCATCCTTTCTTTTTTCTCCCTCTCCCTGCCCTTACGGACACGCTGTTGTTTTGCTGATGGACTCATGTCCTGCGATACGCACACAACACACCGTAGCGGCAGCAGCCCCAGGTTGCACCACACCAATTTACCGATGGATACAACAGGCAATCTCTTGGGCTCCAGACAGTTCAGTCTTTGGCCTTGAAAACTGCATCTTCAGAGAGGGACATGAATTATGGTAATGGTGGTGGTGCGGGTATCTGTCCAGTTGGACTGAAGCTGCAACATTACTTGGGGTCAAACAGTAATGCTTCCCAGACACTACCAGCCAGGGCTGGATTTACACTTCTCATCTACTGTATGTTAGAGTTGTAAAATTTCATCTTTCTTTCCATGCTGCCCTTCCCTTCCAGATTAATTTTATTAACAGCTCTTTTTATGAGCACTATAAAACACCATTCCACATTTGGGCCCCTTTTAAGAGGACAAATTTCTACATCTTCTGTTATCTGAGGAAGATTTTTCAAGCACACTCCTCATTTCCCGTGGTTTTTCTCACTGCCGCACATCCTCTCTTTGTCCCCTTCAAAGGAGGTCGAACCAATGACACAACTAGTCAAGTATTGAAATACCGCAGGTGGTTTCTCTGAGGTGCATATATTGCACATTGTTACTCCCAAAATGTAAGCAAGGACGCTGAGGACCCGTGGCCTTCAGGTCCCTTGGGTTAGCCCAAATCAGCTGCCGGAAAACCTAAGCAAATGCTTCTTTTTTTGTGATTTATACTTTATTTTCCCCACTCATGTTTCACAAATAAAAACCAATGTCTTATTTTCCACTGAATGACAGCACCACAGTTCAGCAAATTAATAAAATCACTCACCGGCTCTGTATGTCGATTACTCCCTCGCTTTTATTATGAAAGAAAATGTCAAATCCTCAGACCTTCAATTTGAATCTTTCAGAAGCATTTGAGCAGTTTAGGAGCAGTTTCTCACCTCTGAAACAACCAGCTCATGTGGGCTGCTCCGTACACAACCCCAGATCTCATTTCCCCTGTCATCATAGGTGCAAACCAAATCCTACCAGGCTGACTCCCAGCCAGCCCAGTTTCAAGCAGCGAGGCCGAATCTCTGCTGCCTGGGACTGAAATTGCCGGAAAATGTGCTATCAGAAAGAGAGGCTTCAGGCTTGATTTTCATCTTGATGCTGAACCGCCAACACCAGCCTTGGCTAAGCCTGAGCGCTGAGCCCTCGGTTCGCACAGTCCTATCTAGCAGCCATCCAGCTACGGCATCATAGACTCATAGAATGGTTTAGGTTGGAAGGGACCTTGAAGATCATCCAGTTCCGACCCCCCTGCCATGGGCAGGGACACCTCCCACCAGCCCAGGTTGCTCCAAGCCCCGTCCAACCTGGCCTTGAACACCTCCAGGGATGGGGCAGCCACAGCTTCTCGGGGCAACCTGGGACAGGGGCTCACCACCCTCACAGTGAAAAATTTCTTCCTAATATCTCATCTCAATCTCCCTTCTTCCAGTCTGAAGCCATTCCCCCTCGTCCTGTCACTCCATGCCCTTGTAAAAAGTCCCTCTCCAGCTCTCCTGGAGCCCCTTTAGTGACTGGAAGAGGCTCTAAGGTCTCCCCAGAGCCGTCTCTTCTCCAGGCTGAACACCCCCAACTCTCTCAGCCTGTCCTCCCAGCAGAGGGGCTCCAGCGCCCAGATCACCTTCGTGGCCTTAGGAGGCATCAATCACTGCAGTGCTGAGGAGTCAAATACTGTGGTTAATCTTAACATGTCAACACCGGTCAGCCCTAAGCCCCCGCAGCGCCACCTGGGCTCTCCTCTGCAGCTATTTTTACTAATAGTAAAGGCACTATACATTTTTCACTCTCTTTGATCTCATCTGGTCCATTACATTCCTCTCCCTAGCGTTTGCTAGCAGGCTGTACGCAGCCGCGTGTCTCTAACTGAACATATTCATGAACTTTTGATGGAGTGCTTGAATCCTGCCAAGTCAAAGAGGATGTTTTACAGAAAGCAAGCGAGACCCGGCTGGTGGCTAGGGGCTGTGCAACACCGTCCTGGTGCGCGGCCCCATCGCTCAGCAGCGCTGCCAAGAAATCAGAGCCAGCAGCACACTCCTGACAACACCGCTGCCTCCATCCATCCTGTGCCACAGCTCCTTCTGGAGAAGCCCATCCTCTAGTGATGATTTTATATGAATAAAATGCTTCTCTTCTTGCTTTCCAAGTGCTCCGTTTCACTACGGCACTGCACATCTTCTCCAAACCGCATACAGGCACGCTACTAGATGTTTAGCATCTCGCTCCCTCCTCCTCTCCCTCTCCCTCTGAATTTTTCCTACTTTGTTTTAGCCAATCATACAGGGGAAAAATCTAGCCTGAACTTCATTAGTATAAGTTATAAAAATAGAAGGGCATTATCTTTTGCAGTTCTCTCAGTTGATTCATCAGTGGCATGAAGGTAAAATAATTAAATGTTTGTCTAGTGAAAAAAATACAAATCCACAAGACAGACTGGTTTTGTGCTTTTCTTGAATCCGAGCATGGAGATTTAGGGTCTCTTGTGACACCCAGACTTTGCCCTCCCCGCTCTCCATAGCTACAAAAATGCCCGATGATGATGATAC
>VZSZ01005863.1:145735-161856 GCA_013398815.1 Ibidorhyncha struthersii
TAAAGAAAGGAGCCAGGCTACATCAGTGTGGCCGCAGAATTTGGAGGCTTTTGGGCTGACTATCGAGAAATCAAGTCAGATCATCAAGGCAACACAGATAAATAAAGTTAAGTCGAATTTCTCGCTCTCTTTTGTGGCTGAATGTTATTTTAGCAAAGATTTCATCCTTTAATAGGATTTCTCACCCCCCCCCCCCCCCCAAAAGAACGTCCAGAGCTCGATTCAATTGCACACACCACCACCTCTCACCTGGCAGCTACATGGTTACTCTCACAGACATCGCGCATTCACTGCTTGCTAGAAATTGCACACAAAATGACTTATTAGCAACTTGAGCCTCAATTTTAAAGGAAGCAAAATAACACAGCCAGTGCTTACCACAGCAAGATATTTTCACTGCTTCTACCTAAATATGTATAGCTCTATCTCGCTAGCACAGAACAATATATGAATGGATTACTATTATTTATCACATTTAAAACCCAGGCAAAAGCAGCTACACTTACAGGCATACTTAAAAGACAAGACATGACAAAAGATTTAGGGAGAGATAATATACCAACGTCATACATATCACAGCGAGGCCATGTTGAAGCTCAACGCGTTTCCCCCCTCAGTAAGAAATCTCTCTCTCTCTCTTTCTCTCTCTCTCTCTCGCCTTTCTCTCTCTCTCTCTCTCGCTCTTGCTCTCTTGTTGAATTGCTAGTGGTAGTAGTAGCCCCCAACAGCTCAGGAGAAAAAATCCATTTAACGAGTGCCCAGGAAGAACATGAGTATGACATTCACAAGCAATAGCACCACAATCACTGCAAAAACGACCACCGTTTGAACATCCAAGGTCATGGTGCAATGCAGAACACTGTAGTGTTCGAGATGTGGGGCTGGTAGATTTGGAGAAGTCAACCTCTGCTCTGTAAGACTGTCCATACATCCACCATGCTAGAATAGAGGAGAAAACTGATCCTGGTTTTGGTTTTGTTCGTAATGCTTTGTGGTCTGCTTTTAGTTTATCCCCCTATCTGCTGTCTCTAGCTCACGCTGGAGCCCGCTAAGTGAAGCATCATCACAACCAGTGAGCACTTAAGATGCAAAATCCTTCCTTTAGGAAAAGAAAGCGAGCGCTGTCTGCAAGCTTCTCTCTCTCTCTCTTCCCCCCTCTCTCTCCCGGTCTCTCTCTTGCTGGCTGGCTTGCTTTTTAATTCGTCAAGCCAGTGCAGATAAGAAGCCTGGGTGAGTGTGACAGCTCTGCAAGCTGCTGCGGCTGCATCTCTCGGTGCGAGGCGGACCCTTTCGCATACTAATCAGCTCCAGTGACCAGGCAGCGAAGGGATCCTGGCTGTCAGTCAAACGCAAAAGGAAGCGCTGGCTCCATAAATACGCGAGTCTTCCGCCCGCCGTGACAGGCAGCGCCGTGCGGGCATGTTTTTTTCCCCCCTCCTCTACTTTTGCGGCAGTTGGGGAAAAGAGAGCCGTGCGGGAGGCCGGGAAGCCGGCGTGGCGGTCGGATGCCAACGCTGAGCTGCAGGAAGGCGTCTCCGGGCTTTCTGTGCAACGCAGATGCCGTTCCTCACTGCCTTTGTACAGCGGGGACACGTCTGCCCCAGCTGTACCGCCCGCGCTAAGCTTCGGATGGAAAATATTAAACGCCAGCAAAAAGAGCCAGTGCTGCTAAGGAGCCTGCTCAGACCAGGTAGGGCAGCAGGAGAAAGAGCGGGGAAGAAAAGCAGCCAAAATAACAAAAAGGCAACGCTTGATAATCTGGAAATTCACCGTGAGCCTGTAACGTGGGAATTTTGTAAGGGGGAATCACATTTTAGCACTGTACAGTACTATGCGCATCATCCCCTCACAAACCTATCGCACAGCCTCTCTCCGCAGCACCGCACTGGGTTTCTCCATGCTAAGAGTTAAACTGAATTCTGATTCTACAGGGAGAGAGATGTATAAACGGGGAGTGGGGGGAGGATGGGATGGAGGATCTTCATTCCTTCTACAGCAGCCAGAAAAGCTCATTCCTACATTAAATTCACATACACGCTCAGCGTTTACGGTCCAGGTGCCAGCTGCCATCCCCAAACCGCATTCTCAGATCCCAGAACCAGCAGTTACCTTAGAGAGGCATCACACACACACGCACATAAAAAAAGATGTGCTCAGCTGGAAAAAGCAAATTATTTTACAGGCAAAGACAAATATAGAAGAGTTGCCAATGCATATGCATTACACAGTAAAATTTGCAGACAGGGGCTGATCATCAGCACCTTCCAGGAACTTCGCTGCTCAGAATGTACCCGGGATGCTCGCAACCAGACACAAGGCCAACACACATCAAAAAACCGCTTATTTTCTTCTCCAGTAGCAAACACCAAGAGTTCGGGAGGACTTTAACGTTTTCCACCTGAAGGGACAGGGCCTGGAGTCGGCTCGCGCCAATGAGACGCAGCCTTTCTCCCCCCCGCACCATCCTGCCAGGGCAGATATTTTTCGTCACTGGCATTTGGGGAAGGGACGGGTGGGATGATGCTCCTACCCCACCTTCCCATTCAAACCGATACTAAAACCAGCTGTTTCCAGCAAGGCGTATTTTATTTTTCTTCCTTTGCTGTTTGGGTTGCCAGAGGGCTCCCTCAAAAGGAGCAGGCGTTTTCTATAGCCGCCCCCAAACACCGTGAAAGGAGAGACCGCGTCGGGCGGGCGAGGACTGAGTCTCCCCAGTGCCCTCCCTCCTCGGCCTCCGCTGGGACCTGGAGGTTTGTGTGAGCCAACGCTCATCCAACGCACCATCCTCCTTTGCCACCAGCTTTGCAGCAGGGGTGGGCCGTGATGCGTTCGCAGAGGGTGGGTTGTGTCGAGCAGCGTTAGAAATAAGAAGGGTTTGGGTTAATCAGGTGGTTTCTTCTTCTTTCTTTTTTCTTTTGTGCGATGACTGAAAGCCAGAGGCTGTCTCCAGCAGCTGCTCTGTTCAAGCAGAGAATTTCTCATTCAGGAGGGCAGTGAAAGGCGGTTTTTCACCTGTGTATTTACAAGAAGCTGCTTTAAACCCCCCCCAGGGAAGCAGCTCGGCAGCCCCACGTGTGCCAGGCTGTGCCCAGGTGATGGATCTGCCTGCTCACCAGCTTCCAGACCTGCATTTCCTATCAAGTATGCATTTTCAAGACAGCCTGTCTGTCTGATGCAATTTTAGACTAATCAGAATAGCAAACATATAAGAGATGTGGAGTATTTATTATTGTTACCATCCTTTCCCAAAGCAATACAGGCAATTTTCCACAGTCCAAGCCTGAACTCCCACAAACGTCCAGGAAATTCCAGTTTCGGTGACAGTAATAAAAGTGACCTCTCCGAAACAAATTCAGAGGTGTCTTTACAGCCAGTGAACCTTTTCCTCTGAACGGCAGCGAGCACAGAGAGAACCTGGCTCCAGACGCCAGCCTCAGCCTTATTTGTACAGTGGAGCAGAGATGTTCTAACTGGCCCCAGCAGCCCCCAGACCCCTCCGCAGACACAGCTCATCCCTCGCCTTGTCCTGCACTTTTTGTGCCCTCTCAACGCTAGGAACGGGAAGCAACCAGGTTTCAAGGCAGATTCCTCTGTGCCTTTGCATATAGACAGGGGGAGCAAAAATTGGGCAGGTGAAAGCAGCAGAGGCCTAAGAAATATCCAGAAAAAAAAAAAAAAAAAAAAAAAAGGTGCAGTAGCCATCACACATGCTCAATAGCTACTTCCGTAGCTGAAAAAGAGGATTTCATTAGGAGCGATGTGCCTGGCAGGTCTCAGGCAGTCATTCCGCAAGAGCCGAGCCAGTCAGAGCACAGGGGTGGGCAGAGATTATAAATAGAGGCAACGAAGCCAGCCCTCCGCCTGTCAACCGCCTGCCAGCTGCAGGCAGGAGGTCCCCCGCCATCCCGCTCGCCACGTCCCGCTTGTGCGTCACGAGCAGCCGCAGACGGCAGGGCGATAGCTGCGGAGACCCCACTGCCGTCCGCCCAGGCTGGAGGGGCTGGCAGAGACGTGGGGCAGCGGCGCTGCAGCCCGGGAGGCTCCGGCCGCAGCATCCATCCTGCCCAGGTCACGCTCCAGAACAACCGGGCTGCAAATTTTGGGCTCCAGTGAAAGTTGCGTCTGTAACAGCTACCAAGAGCGATCAGCACAAACAGATTTACTGCATAGAAGCTTCTATTTAAATTGCATACACAGTATTCCCAATAGTATTTGCTGCTTTATATAATTTCCCGTGCCTTCTGCGTGCACTAAATGTTAATTTTACTATGAAAACGGATGATATTTTCTCTTAGAAGCCTTGCTGAGAAAGAACACCTACACATCAGGGGTTTATATAAAACCACCGCAAAGTTTAACTTCATGTAAGGCTTCCTGAAAAGTTTAGTCTAACCTTCAGTATAGAGCTAAACGGAGGAAAGAGAAGAACAGATGCGTAATAGTTATATAAAATATCACCTGCCCTTACAGCCCAGCACACGCCCTGACACTGCAGTAGCTTTCCGGAGCACAATTTGTAATGCAACATCAGCGATGGCTTCTGTATGAGAAAGCAGTTTGGAGCTCCAGCCAGGTCTTCCGCTAACACATCACATACATACAACTATATGTATACATACACCTGTATATACGTAGAGAGAAACTGTATTCTGGACTCCCAAATAGCAGAGAAATCAGAAGGGCCCCATCAATAACATTAATTACAATATGCTAATTTTGAGGCTAGCCTCTGAAGCAGATGATGCCAAGTCTTGATTCCTTATGTGTGTAATCCATTGGGCTCAGCATGTGACCACAACTCCCTCCAATGGATGTCTCCAGCAATTAGCACAACCCACTACTTCCAGCTAGACAAACACAGCTCTAACTCAAGAGCAAGGATTTATAATGGGAATGCTTAAAGGTCCTATATTCCACTCCCACTGCCAGGTACACTGTCTCCACATGAGCTGGTAGGACGGGCCAGGGGTGTGTGGCAGGACACGGTTTCAGCTCCAATTCCCACAGAACCCCTGCGCAGGTTAACAACCTCCACGGCAGTAAGCTCTTGGACACACGGAGGCATCTATGTTTTCCTAATGCATCAGCTCCATCTTCCATTAACCGCAAAAATGAAGCACTCAAGCTCATAACCTCAACGCAGACCCAGTGAATTCTGTTTGTGCCGCAGTGGGAAGCGGTGTGGCTGAGCTCCAGGATTTGACACGAGGACCCCAACTCTGCCAGGCCAGGAAACTCATCAACTCTGCTCATCAGTTGGCCAAAAGAGAGAAATCTTTTGGAAATTTTTTTTGGGGGGGGGAAGGGGGGGACGGACTTTTCAGAAAGTTTCAAACTAATCCTGGGGTGGCTCTTGATTCTGAGAGGGAATAAGACTATGGTCCTGTTGGTCTGGACTGGATGAAACCCATGGCCTAGAGGAAAATAGCTGTCGGCGATCGTCAGTCCTGAACTGCTTTGGTTCTTTTCTATTCCCTCTTCGAGCACAAGCCCCATCGCAGACCTATATGGCATACCTCCCCCAAAGAGGACCAAACAGCAACGGTACCCAGGGGCGTGTGGGCAGGAGATGGGCAATGGCTCTTCCATTCCCAGTATCCTCTGCTGGGCACTTACTGACCGCTGCCTGCAGCGTCTGGCACCGATGTGGGGTTTGAGTCATGGACTCCATTAGAGATTATGAGAAGACCATCAAATTAATTATTTTTTTTCTAAATCCAGGCAGGAATTAAGCTCAGGGTTTCAGAGATTAAAGGCCAGTGGGATTATGGTTTGCTAAATTTCCAAAAAGGAGGATTTTCTTAAACTGGCAGTTGGCTCTTTTTCCTGTCTCTTCACAGATAAGTCTGACACAGAGCCCTCTTCTCCCATCCTTCGGCCAGAGGGGAGGCACCAGCCTATGAGCTGCAGAGCTGCTGCGAAGGGCATATTTTTCCTCAAGAATCTCCATAACCTTGTATATTTAGGGACTGGCTGCATGGGAAGCTTTGAAAATCCCCAAACGCCTAAAATTCCTTACCCAACCTGAGAAGCATGCAAAATGGAGGAATATCTGTAAAGACTCGGACTCCGGGAGCTGATTTTGGCAGTTAAAAACTATCCTTCCAGGCACCCCCTGTTCCTTGCCCGTCCAACTCCATCTGTCAAACGCAAAGCCCCCTGTCCACGTGAACTTGGGACTTTCTTCCAGTAACTTTCTCTACTTCCTCCTTTTCTCCTTCTTCCTTTTCCTTGCTCTACGCATCTCCCTTAGAAGCTTTTATTTCACCTCACCCTCTGCTCCAGCCCTCCCACCCAAGGCAGCTCAAGTGTCCTCTACCAGAGAGACACAAAAGGAAAACAAAGCGCTGAGGCGGCTGGAACAAGCGCAGCTTCCTCCAGCATCTTCCACACGGACTGCACAAGACGCTTCAGCAAACTCACAGCACAGCTAGGCGAGCAAATGATTCATTTACAGAACTAATATAAGATACAATTACAGAAAGATAAAGGGGACAGAAGGAGAGGTAAGCAAGGATAAGATGATGATCTCAAAAGCTTGCGGGGCGTAAACAGACTTCAGAGGAAGAACTGCAGAAGAAAGGGCCAAGTTGAGAGCCTGCAAAGCAATGAAATGGGGGAGAAGGTGGATGGGGAAGAGAGCAGAGTAAGACCCTTGAAGCAAGCTGCTCTTGTAGCAAGGCTAAGAGTGCTGGAAAAGAGAGTAAGTTAAGTTTTTAAGCCCGCTTTTACAATGTTTAGAGAACATAGGGCAATGCCACAGGTTGAGTTTGCCGTGCTGCTTAACCCGCGTGACCAACTGGCCAAGTGCATTATACAAAGCTCAGAGGCTATAGGGACAGACCTGAGCATCTCTGGGTCACCGCTCTAAGTATTCCATGAAAAAGAAAAACAAGAATTTTACCAAAAGATGGGAAGCATCACATTGACCTCCACAGCTTGACCCTTGGTAGACGTACTATATACAAAGACACACAGAGCTCAGGCAAGCTGTAGTTGGTGAACTCTTTCCCATTCTTCACCAGTTCCAATTTTATCTCAGAAAACAAGAAGCGATAAACAACAGAATTATGTCCCCAGTGGAAGGACTGATTTACTTATGACCATTTCATTTAAGACTAACGGCCAGACAACAACCGAAGGTAGGCCAGGGAGGTTGCGATATACTTGTGCATCAGCCCTGGTTAACTACCCTCTTGAAAACTAAGGTGTTCAAGATGAACAGGTCTTAACCCCTTGAGCAAAGGGCAGTAGTAACACGTCAGATACTAGCCAGGGCTGAACTTGGACCACATCTGGAGACTTCAATTAATCCTGGTTCCTCCTACAAACAGAGCCAGCATCTCAGCAGATGGTGCTCTTCCCTCTGCCGAAGAATTAAAGCAGTTGCACGATGCTGTGAGGGGGGAAATAAAACCAAAGCCTTGTCACTCTTGTCTTATAAGGTGCCCAGATGCTTCTTCCAGAGCACCCCGATCAGGTGCCATCTGCATCCTTGCATGGCTTAGTGCTTCCCTGCTAGCATCCCGCCCTCGGCTGCTGTGCCAAGCCACACATACGCAACGGCAAGGCTCTACCCCAGCAGTGGCCGTGCTACCACAAGGAGCGATGTACTGATCTAATCGGTTTTCATAGCTTTTCTAACACTACACAAATCATGCTGAAATGGCACGGAGAGCGAGCCTGTCTGGGGGGTTGATTCCATTGTGCTTGTCTGGATTGGAGCAAGAACAACAAAACTTCTATTTTTAAGTTTATTTGAACTTAAAGCATTAAGACCGACTAAAATCTCATGTCCCTGGCAATCATGTTGCAAATGCTTTCTCTTCTCCTTGCACCTGCTCCACACCCCATCTGGTGCTCTAGAAGCACCCTCAGACTCCCAATTTTAAAAGAGGAGCGGAGCGGAGCGGAGCGGAGCGGAGCGGAGCAGAGCAGAGCGGAGCGGAGCAGAGCAGAGCAGAGCAGAGCAGAGCAGAGAAGAGAAGAGAAGAGAAGAGAAGAGAAGAGAAGAGAAGAGAAGAGAAGAGAAGAGAAGAGAAGAGAAGAGAAGAGAAGAGAAGAGAACTCAAATCCAGCAGAAATCAGATGTGGCAACCCGAATTACCCTGGTCACAGAGGAAGACTTCAGGGACTGAGAAAGTTCAGTTTAAAAGGACCCATCAGATTCCGATGTTCATTTTAACCTTACATAAGCTCTTTTGTCTGAAGAAAAAAAAATAAATAAAATCCTGGCCTAGAAGAACACATAGACATTTACTTCTTAATTTTACTTCTCAGGCATCTGGGCTTGCAGTTGAGCCTGGAAACAAGGTAAAAAAAAAAGCAAAGCCCAAACTGCAGAAAAATCCAAGACAAGTCCCTTCCTCCCACTCACTGCTCCCTCCGGGCACTCTTAGAGGGACTCCAGTGCTTCTGCTCTCGTTCCTGACTTTAAATTGCAGAGATCTTCACATTGGGCAAAGTGGTAAGTGAAAGAAAAATAAAACCACCACCCACTGGAAACTACCTTACTAAATCCAGTGTCAGTGTCCCCAGTGTGGTCCCTGAGAAACACAGCGGCACAGACACAGAGAAGAGAAAGCTCTTCGCCGTGAAAATCAAAGGGTGTATTTCAGCTTTGCCACAACGCGGGAAGGTCCTTTGAAATCCAACGCATCCCATTTCCTATGCAGTTAAAAAAGCAAATCTACTAGAGTATTTTCATCTGCCTAAGCCTGCGGAGTTCCAGCAATTAGCAGCACGAGAGTGAGATGCCGGGCAGAACGGAAGCAGCGTGATCGATGATGCCCACCCTAAATAGCCATGTCAGAAACTACACAGAGGAAAAGGCAGAAAAGAAGAAAAAGTTTCTGGTTCTGCTTTGTGCCTTTATTGACTGACCTCGCAGAAAGCGTGGGTTTAATGAGCAGCTCTCCTGCACGAGGACTCTCCCCTCTCCACCGAACGGATTATAAGCAGCTCTGCTTATGGGCATGGCCAAATCAAGCCCTGCTCCGGTGCACCGTGAGAAACACAAAGGTTTATGAATTTGGAAGTCCTGATGCAGTACACTCCTCGGGACTCATTATTCAACTTTTTAGGGCTGCTCTGTCAGCCTGAGCTTACTCTGAGGGAAATATGAAATCATCCACCATGTATATATTAGGAGAGCAGAGCCCAGGCACGGTCCCATGACTTCCTGAGAGTCATGACGCAACGCCGTGGCAGATGGGAGCAGAAGCCACAGCCCCCCTTCACGCAAGAGGGATGAGGATGGAAAGAAATCCCCTGCAGCTCCTCGCAGCCCTCCTCACACTCCTTCTGCCACACTGTTGGCCTTGGCTTCCCTGGATTTCTCCTTGTCAAGATATTGAGTAAAGAAAAAAAAACGTCTTATTAAGAAGCTGACCCATGGGTCTCATGTTCTTCACACAAATTAACCTAGAGAATTAGATGTATTCCATATAAATCATTTTCTCCCCCTCTCTCTGCCTGCCAAAAAAAAAGGAGAGGGAACAGCCTATTGAATCTGGCACTCTTTTAATGAAGAAAACGATGCAAGGCAACCTAATGAAGTAGGAATTCCAGCTGGATACCAGTAGATGTGTGAATAGAACATAAAACACTCATTTTTATCAGCAATAATATCAGCATTAAAAAGGAAAAAGAAGTTTATAGCTTTTTTCTTTCTTTTTTTTCTTTCTCCAAATGAGGCAAATAAATGCCAAGAGGCTTTCATTTCCTATTCCACCCCGACTCAGTGGGATCGCTCGCAGTGAGAGCTAGCACAGGCTGCGGTCCCTGCCTGATGCTATACAACAGCCTTCCAGGAACGACCACCGCTGCCCTCCTGCTGACCACTCATGACAACAGGCGACTGCAGTGAGCCAAAGGGACACTCGCTGGGTGGGATCACACAGATAAACCCACTTGCTGGAGGACACGGGTTAAACACAACGGGTGCAGAAAAGAACCTGGTGTCACGCTGGCTTCTTCAAGAAGCGCAAATTGCACTTGTGCATCATTCATCAGCAATGCCAACATAGAGACGCACTGGGATGGAGCCGAGGTTCACTGTGCTACCCGAAACGTGGCATTGCACGACTTCTGAGCGTCTCGGTCTGCAACCTGAAAACAACTACGGCAGAGAAGGTGTGGTGTAATTTACTGCATGCCCAACATGATCTTGGGTTCAGTCCAAGGAGTTCTGTAGCACGGCAGAGAGTTCCCTCTGAAGAGAGCATTCGTGCCCGTGAATACACCTCTTTGGGTTCAGTAGGAGTCCATCAGAGCTCTGGACCAGCAACTGGACTTTGCTTCTCACCCACACCCTCCCAACTAGGCCATGTTAGAGACTTCACAGCCTGAAACCGGCTCTCAGATATGACACTCCTGCCATTCCCTAACAATTCTCGTCTTTCCTTTCCCTGCCCACATTACATAATGGGCAACTTTATTTATTTATTTTTCGGTAAGATGTCTTTTCGTAACAATAGAAACTATTGGAGACCAAGATAACTTGATGAATTTTTCCTATTATCTAAGAGCTTAGTCACTCAGGGAATTAGTCATGTTCAAAATAACAGCCAGGCTCAAAGAAATTCAGAGCAACCGTTCTGGAGCAGAAGCAGCTAATGTCATAAATACATTAAGATGTTAGCTTGAAGCATTTCAGAGATTTTTCATGAAGTGTTTAAAAAAAGAAAAACCCTTTGACTAGATACAAGGAAATCAGGTTCTCAGCAGTTAAAAAACCCACTGCAGTTGACAAAACCTGCTGTACTCAGACACCGAAACTCTGGACACAGGAGGGACAGATGGACTTTGTGACCGCACGGTGCCTGTGGTTTCCCAGCCAGGGCATCCCGCTCGGTGCTCTACAAAATACTACTTCATATTTCCGTGGCACCCTCCAAGCAATGGTCTCAAAGGGTTTTCCAGACATCCCCGATGAATAATCAGGCCACAGTTCAGGATATAGAGAAGTTATCAGCATATTCGTTACCCAGCAGGGAGGAACTGGGGCACAGACCATGGTTTGCATGTGGGACTAGGCCTCCTCCTCGCCACTCTTGGGATTGACACAAGGGCAATCATCAGCATGTATCACATATTTATCCAAACGTTTACCACAACACCAACTCTTTCTTAACCTGGACAATTTTTGTGTATTCTTATAGCAACGCTAGTAGGAGGCTGTTGGAGTGGGTCCTGAACCTGTTGGAGCGGGACCAGAGGTGGCCATGAAGATGATCAGAGGGCTGGAGCACCTCTCCCATGAGGACAGGCTGAGAGAGTTGGGGGTGTTCAGCCTGGAGAAGAGAAGGCTCCAGGGAGACCTTACTGTGGCCTTCCAGCACCTAAAGGGGCTACAGGAGAGCTGGAGAGGGACTTTTTACAAAGGCATGGAGTGATAGGACAAGGGGGAACAGCTTCAAACTGGAAGAGGGCAGATTTAGATGAGATATTAGGAAGAAATTTTTCACTCTGAGGGTGGTGAGACGCTGGCCCAAGGTTGCCCCAAGAAGCTGTGGCTGCCCCATCCCTGGAGGTGTTCCAGGCCAGGTTGGATGGGGCTTGGAGCAACCTGGGCTGGGGGGAGGTGTCCCTGCCCACAGCAGGGGGTTGGAACTGGATGATCTTCAAGGTCTCTTCCAACCTAAACCATTCTATGATTCTATAATTGAAAGACTAAAGAAGCCCCAAACTGAGAAAGAAATGTAAAACAGAGCAGAAACTACGTGGGTGAGAAAAACTCCCACAAAGAAATGCATTTTGTAGGACTGACTTCAAGCCTTGGGAGCTCTGTGGCACTGCAGCACATGCAAAATTCTCCAGCACGTATAGAGCTCGTTCAACCCAAATATCACCCTCTCGTGACAACAGCTCCCAGGATGACCACAGACAAACTTGCAATAAGCCACTCTTTCAAGGAAAAAGGCCTTCCTTGCCGGGTGCTTCATTGCAATGAGCTCCATCAGCCGAGCTGAGCGCTCTCTGTTCCCTTTGATCTCTGTGGGAGTTCTCGGTGCTCTGGGCCTCTTAAGTCCCATTTATCCCTAATGCCTGGATACTGCAAGATCCTTTTTCCCCCCCTCCTGGCCTGGCTTCTCCCCACCAACCGCATTTGCTTATCCAAACTTTCAAAAATGAAAATCAGACCGAAACTGCTTTCTCCCACTTCTCTTTTTCTGACTTCACATTGACCTTTTTTAGGATTATGGAGTGCAAAGAGTCTTTGTACTTTAAATATCCCGTGATTTGCAGACTGACAAGTGGAGAAGAATCAGTAAGAGAAAACGTAAGAAAGTTTTCTGGCTGCTGAACTGCGCTGCTTGTGAACATCTCCACCACTTGCAGGATTTGGCCCTTTTATTCACTGAATTCCTTTTCAACTTATCTTAAGTTGTCATGATTTACAATAGCTTACTTTTTGTTTATGACAGCAATGTAAAAATATCAACAGATTGACTTGAAATATTTGAACAACACGCACTGTAAAAAGGCGGCTATATATGCCTGTAAAAAAAAAAAAGAAAGAGACTGGGATTGTGTATCTATTGAAGCTAATGGCTGCACTCACTTTGACTTTCACAGGTACAACACTAAGCCCAGAATTAGGCCCTGTGTGAGGAAATACCAAGGAAGATGCATGCTCATCTTTCCTGTAATATAGACAAAGGCTTGGGGAAAAACTCTGCCCTTGTCAGATAAATAACTATTCCAGAAAAGGCTGTATTATGGCATGATTTAAACCAACTCATTTGATTATCACGCCGGATCGATACGCTGTGTGAAGAATGCCTAACCAAATAATCATCGTACTTACAATGCCGATCAGATGTGTACATTTATTCTCATCACTACCAATGACAATTAGTTTCATCTTTCTGGGTTAGAAACAGATACTAGCAGAGTTTAGCAACTTAGTACCAATGAAGCATGTAAAATACCCTCATGGGATGTTAGCATAATTGGCAAAAGATTAATTGTTTAAAAAACAGAAAGCAGCACATGCAAAGGAGAAGAAAAAGAAACCCCGACAGCTTAATATTATGGAATAATAGCTACGTTTAAGGGGCTGATTTAGAAACAAAGAGCCACCTGCCATGAGAACAAAAGGTACTATCGCTTGTAAAATATCAGTGACATACTTCTTAGAGATGACTAACTCTGAAAGGGAGCGGGTCGGATTCTTTAACCCAACCCAGCGCTGAGAATGACAGAAAACAGTCCTTTCAATAAATCAGTGCCGTGCAGAACTTCTGAGAAAGCAGTCTAAAATCCAGGTTTAGACCAATGCAGCCGAGCAGAACAAAGTCCAGGGATGCTATCCAAAATAAATTTCTGTTGCTGCTCTTTAGTAGATACACGGAAAATAATATCAGAGTAAAAAAATACAGCTGAAAATCCATAATAGAGGCTCAGTGCTCATGAAAATTGGTCCAGTGTTGCTCTAGATGAAAGGCTAAGGTTCTCCACCAGACGGGAGGCAGCCTAATGTGCGTGAACGGATCAGCCAACCTTCGCTTAGGAGTAAACTGAGCCATTTTATATTTCTGTAGCGCATTTCAGCCAGTCGACTGAGATGATACCATTCACACTGACATGCTGAAACGCAGCTACTTCTGGTGTGCAATAACTCATCTGTTTAGCAGAGTACACCAGTACGATGCAACATTTTAAGAACTAAAAATTGAAGTAACTTAACCAATGGCAACAACAAGCAAAATCTGCATTAGATGGAATATAGTTACCTGCACTGGCATTTGGCCAGGACATCTGGACCAATATGCCTTGTCTTGCAAAAGGAGAGCAGGATTTGTACAGACCAAGCGTCACCTGGACCTTGGCATCGTGGCGCGGCCGTAAGAGCGGTCCCAAGAGCCCAGTGCTTCCAAACACAGGAGCGGTGTTCGCCCATCAGATCCCTCAGACCACAGCCACCCGTCCCCAGGGAACCAGGCTCCTCGCTCGCAAGAGCTTGCAAAGATCTCTGCTGGATTGATCTTATTTGGTTCAGTTTTAATTGGGTGGTTTGTAATCATTTTTTACCTTATTTTCAGATGCTCTAAAGATACATGGAGTATCTTCATATACTGCTGAGGTTGTTAAACTGCTGTATAAAATATAAAAAACAACAGCCCTCTCTTTCATTATTCCTTTATTAGAAGGAGCAATATTGGGAAATTCCTGGGTAGAAGCTGCTTCAAAATCAATCACTGGAGTTTCACTTTCCCCCCAGAATATTTTAAATTACAGGCTATTCAGCAACCACTATAATTTCTCTCTAAGAGAAGGCAAAGATTAGACTAATCAGAGCAAAATAACAAAGTCTCCCATATTGCCAGCAGCAAGAAAGGAAGCTGGAAAGATAAGAGGGTGAGGAAGTGTCAAGTCTTGCGCTATGTCAATTAGAAAAGCAGTTTGCCCTGCACCGCATCCCCTCCCCACCAGAGCTCAGCAGTCACCCAGGAGAAAAGGAAAAAAGCATGAAAGAGCTACATCCAGCTTTTCCATCACCACTTTTCTTTCAGCGTAGTAATCTCTGCAAATGTAAATTGGCAAATGGGTGAAAGGCGATTTGTGTTGCTTAGACACCAGCGGAGAGGGGAAAAGTGCTATGCCGGCGTGCGAGCAGGGAGGTGCAGGGACAGGGTGGCGGAGGGGAAGGAAAAAGCCTGGATGCTCAGAGGGTGGGAAGAGGCGGCAAAACCCCCCAACTGTTGCTGGGTGGTAGGCAAGCCTTAAACAGGACCTTAAACAAATTAGCTATCTGCCTCAGGCTGCTGTCTGCACCCTCACGTTACGCTTCCAGCACCGGCTTCAGAGTCGTTCAGAAGCACAAACCATTAAGCTCTTGTTTGTATAAGTATCTTAGAGGGGATGGAGGGCAGCAGCAGTCTGCACAGCGCGTCACGGAGCTGGTGGCCGGGCACCAGGAGAAAACAGGCAGTGATTTCTGCGCTGGCTCCAAAATCATCCCCGCTGCCAGTAACATCTGCCGGGTGCCCCCAACGGAGCCGAAATGCAGGGGCTGAGACAGGTGACGGCAGTGGCCCGATGCTGCCAGCCTCCCGGAGCGGGTCCATGCCACGGGACCAGCCCGTAGGGATGCCCCAAGCCTCCCCGCAGGATGGAAAATGCCCAGGGAAGGGCAAACCAAAAAAAACTCTGCAAAACCCAACCCAGCGCAGAGAGGGAAAAGCAGAGGGAAATGCCGTTGCAAGGCAGAGCTGTACGAGGAGGGAGAGCTGGGGAGGAGGAGATCTCAATAACAACGGCATCTCTTCACGGGGAAGTTTCTGAATGAGAAAGAGCCCCTTGCTGAGATGGGGGAACTTCCCCGGTTTCCCTCCTGGCACATACAGCCCCTCAGAGCTGTACTCCAGGCACAGCGAGGGCATCTGCAAATTGGCAGTATTTTAATTTTTTTTTTTTTTTATTAAGCAGAGCTGTCACTGTTTAAACCGCTTTCCTGAAGCCTCTACACTTCAGAGGAGTGTTTCACAGTCTGATGCAAGCAAAGGCAGGGACACTCCGGCTCAGCAGCAAATTCAGACTCCCCCCGCACCGTAACTCATCATCCACAGAAGGGGCAGATCTGACAGGTCCCAGTGGCGGTAACGCTGCCGAGAACCAGCAGCCCCCTTTCGGTACTCCTCTCCTTCCAGTCCTCTCCCCCAGCTGTTACACCACACACGAGCACCTGGAAAATCCTTTGCTTTTCCCCCACAAACCCCCCAGTTCACCCTACCGAAACCCACCTCCCCAGACCCTGCCAAGCGCCGCTCCCCCCCTCCCACGCCCAAACGCATGCACACCCTCCATCCTTTTTTTCAATTTCTTCTTTTGCTCAGCAGTTTGGGAATGCAGAGTCCATAAAATGGCTACAGAGTGATCAATGGTTTCAAGGACAGGGAGTTAAAGGAGGAGTCAGGAGATAGGACGGAGGCTTATTTCCCCGTCAAAAGTGCTGCAATAAGAGGAAAAGAGAAAGACATAGCTACCTGAACTCACCATTCCTGAGCCATCCCTTAGCCACTGCATCTTGCTTCTGATGATGTCCTTATTATCAGGGAGGGGAAAAAAAAAAAAAGAAGAAAAAAAATCCCTACTGCCTGGCGAGAGCTGGCAGG
>VZSZ01005863.1:161862-253262 GCA_013398815.1 Ibidorhyncha struthersii
CTCTCAAGCATGAAAGTTGTAGGAAAAAAAAAAAAAAAAAAAAAAGAAGCCCCCCACCCCCACCCGAGCCTGGAGCTTTCAGTCAGACATCCCTCAGCCCAGCAATCCCGTGCTTGTCAAGAGCACGTTATTAGCAGCCTCCTCACTACCTGGGTTGTAGTTATTTATTTCAGTCAGACTGAGGGATTTGAGGGGAGGGGGATGTCCTTTTTTTTTTTTTTTTTTTTTTTTCTTCCTTCTCCCCTTTGCCATGCTTTGAAACTCCGCAGGAGGGGAGGGGAGGGAAAGGACAACTATGAGAAGTTCTGGAGGGTCCCCGCAGGCGCTCAGCACCCCCTGCCCTCCTGCCGGTGGCCGGTCACCCTCGCCCCCACCACTACGGGACTCCCAAAGCTGCAGAGGCAGCACATGCCTCCACGCTCAGCAAGGGGCTGGGG
Organism: Ibidorhyncha struthersii; assembly: GCA_013398815.1. Classification (NCBI taxonomy): domain Eukaryota; kingdom Metazoa; phylum Chordata; class Aves; order Charadriiformes; family Charadriidae; genus Ibidorhyncha; species Ibidorhyncha struthersii. The sequence continues at coordinate 162,300 of VZSZ01005863.1, forward strand.
ATTTTGCTGACGTTTGAAGGGCAGTAAGTTCTCGCTCTGCTCTCCGCATGCAGAATAAGTCCCCTTCCCAGTGAAATAAAACCGTCCAGCCCAGAAAAACACTACACCTGCCCAGGGTTATCCTGCCCCCGGTCCCCGCGCTCTGCTTCTCACAAAAGGTTTTAAACCTCTGCCCACTCCCCTTGCTTTTGCCTGACTTTCTGGTCAGACCAAGGAAATAGCAGCCCCCCCGCACAGTTAGGAAAGAAAAGACACTCATTAAGCGTTCATCATCAATATGGCCACCCACCACGCCGGGGTAGATGAGATCAGTCTGTCTGGCGCTGGTTAGAAGAGGCGGTGATGGCATATGGGATGCGCACAGCCAGCTGGAAACAGGATTGAATCCTCCCGATTCTTCCAGCTGGGACATGTATGTCGACATGGTTCTCCCCATTTTACGGAGGAGATGGCGAGATCAAAAGGAGTTGGCCAAGGCCGTTCGAAGAGGCTGTTGCGCTGCTTCCGCCGCAGCCCTCTGCCATCCTCTTGGAGCTGACCGCCCTGCAGGAAGGGGCAGCCCGCCGCAAGGACTGACGCGCACCTGAACACAGCCAAAATACCCCACCGAGATTCCCGATACCTCCTCTGTGGCAGCTGGTGAAGTCTGCAGCTAGCTTGAGAGGCAGGAGACGGCAGGTACAAACCATGGAGACAATGTGGGAAACGGCTGACGTCCTGCAGCGGGTACAGACGCCCACAGCCAGGTCATACGTACACTGGGTACATTGGATATACTGGATCCATACACAGGATGTACTGCAAAACCTGTAGAGAAGCTACAATCTCCTCTACTACATTTGCAGAGGATTTAGGGTTGTGTTTGAATGTTTTGGGTTTTTTTTCCCCTGCACTCCTGCCTCAAGGGCAGAAGGCCATTTGAATCTCCTGCTCCTGACCTCCGGAGGAGGCAACGTTTTTTCCTGCAGCTGGAGATTTTGAGTGAGGAAACAACACGCAGCTCCTCGTGACTGCCACTTCCCGCTAGTCCTGCGCCGTTCAGCAGGCTGCGCGAGGGATCAGAGCCTCTGTGCCTGCGCTTATTTATTCAAATAGGACAGAACAAAAGTACAGGCGAGCGCGAAGGGATGCTGCCCAGCATCTTTGCATTGCTCGGGCCCCACGTAGCCTGCTCTAGTTACATCAAGCCATATTCCATCACCTTTTATATAGGCACTGACAGCCATCAGTATTGCCAGAGATGGCTGACAAAAGAAAGAGTCAGGAGGAAAATGCTTACAGACACCCAAACTTTGGAATTCTGCTTAAGTTGCCTATTTTAAGCGACAGAAACCCCAGGTAAATTAGTTACACCCAAAGGAGGACTGAAAATCCCTTCTCTGAAAACTCTTCTGGAACGTATAAATTGCCAATCTGGGGCTGCTCCTCACCTTCCTCCCCGGGGAGAGCCTGATCTCCTACCGCACGCGATGGCCGCGTCTTCGTGCAGCCCTGGTTTTCACAGAGCTCAGAGGTACATCATCTGTTTGGGATGTCGGTCAGATTCGGTGCAACTTTCCCCATGGACTGAAGAGCCGTAGGGGTTGGGGAGAGCCTGGGACAGAGGAACTGACAGACAGACAGGCACCCTGAATGCGTGGGCATTGTTTCCTTCAGAAAATTGGATTAAAAATAAAAGCGATGATCAGGTTCTCTGTAATTGAAGGGTAAATGTTTTTTCTACAAGGAAATAGTAAATGAGAGATTGGCATTATCGTCAAGCACACACACAAATAACACAAGAAATACCCTCTTAAGCACAAGATCGTCTTTAAAACACGCACTGCATCGTCCCGGTAACTCCGCTAACTTCAGTCGAAGTTACGCCCACCTTAACCTTGGCAGTGCAAATGGAGGGAGAAGTTGTCTGGCGCATCCCACCCTGTTGCTCTAATTGGTAAAGTGGATCTGGAGGAGTAGGAGGACAATTTTTGTTGAGGCTTGTTACGCACAAGCAGAAATTATACCCATTTCTCTCCTCCTGCTGTCAGCTGTTGATTAGGCCTGTCAATAAGGCTAATATTCCACTGTTTTGCTTCCTATCCCTTGTTTATGCTAAGCTGATTTCAGAAGCAAACCAAAGGCTGCCAGGTTAAGTCTTGCTCCCTGCGAAGGTGACAAAAGGCAACGAGGACCAGAGATTAGCCAAATCCCCGAATGGGCATCAGTCCGCACACAGATCCGATCTTGCCCAGATCAGTGGGGCAGCGATTCTCGCCGGCACATGCAATCTCAGAGAGAACCCAGCTGCCTTTCCCCTGCCAAGAAACCACACCTCTGTTGCCTCACTCTCTATGCAAAGCATTTTGCAGCCAGCCAGCGGGCAGGGGACCAAACCCAGAGCCCCGGCCAGAGCAGAGGGCACAAGAGGAAGAGCCACCTGCGAGTTTCTCCACTGGAGCAACCCCAAAGTACCCGCCTTTCAGGAGAGGATCCCACACCTTGGCTCCTCTGCCAAGCCTTCCAATGGGGATGTTGCAGCCAAGCACATGTGGGTAGCCCCACCAGCACACATCGGACACATGGAACTTCAAGCGATGCAGGAGAGCTGCAAGTCGCACAGAGGACTATGAAGTAGTGCTATGGGCACTGTGGTGGTGGGAAAATCCACGTTGCCCAATGGGAAACAGAGGCAACTTTCAGTGCACGGTATCTGGGCACAGATTTCACGCTGCAGGCTCCTGCCCTGTGATTGAGCTTACAAAAAATTTGATTTCTACTACCAATGAGAGCGAATAACTCAACGTTGCTTGAAATAATGTGAGGAAATCCTTCTGTTTCTAGAAAGGCACTGAAGACGTGGCTAAAAGAAGGCGGCTCTCTTAGCTATCCCTTCCCCATCGCTCCACTGGTCATGGAAGGGGGGGAAGTGTCACAGACGCACGTCAGCACCTTTGGCGTTCTTCTACAGAGGTTCACATCAGCTGGAGGTCTGCCAGTGCTGCCGCGGAGTCCCCAGGGGTAACTCACACACCTGAGACAACACAAAGCAGCGCCAAGTCCCGCTGGGGAGGCAGGGAATAGATTTTGCTTAGGTGAGCAGAGCAGGTCCTTGGTTAGTCTGGGGGATCGCTCCAGAATAAATCCTTTGTAAGAACTCATATATTTCTCATCGATAACACAACACCCCATTCATTCTCGGCAAAGCTGTGGGCTGGTCACATTTTACCTGTCACAGACTCTGAAAGTCTCTTTCCCTACAGAAGAAGGACCAAACCCAGCTGGTGTGTTTCTGCCTCACGCAGCTGCTTCTGGATCCCCACTGCCTTCACAATTCCTTTCACCACACTTGGGCTGGATCAACCAACTTTTGGGACAATCCAGCCACTTGGTCTAAATCTATACAGACTAGTAAAACTTCTTGCAGCGTGGAGCATCCTTCCAGTCCCCCCAGGCCTGGGGGAAATTGCTCCCAGCCCACTGCTGGATCATGCTTTCACATTCAGCCCTGAAAGTCACAGAATGACAGACTGGTCAGGGTTGGAAGGGCCCTCTGGAGCCCACCCAGTCCCACCCCCTGCCAGAGCAGGGGCACCTCCAGCAGTTGCAGAGGACGGCGTCCAGGCGGGTTTGGAATGGCTCCAGAGTGGGAGACTCCCCCACCTCTCTGGGCAGCCTGCCCCAGTGCTCTGCCACGCTCACAGGAAAGAAGTTCCTCCTCAGGTTTAGATGGAACTTCCTATGCTCAAGTTTGTGCCCATTACCTCTTGTCCTGTCACTGGGCAACACTGAAAAACAACTGTTCCCATCCCCCTGGCACCCTCCCTTTGAGTATTGATAAGATCCCCCCTCAGCCTTCTCTTCTCCAGGCTAAGAAAACCCAAGTCACTCGGCTTTTCCTCAAAAGAAAGATGCTCCAGTCCTCTAACCATCTTTGTAGCCCTTTGCTGGACCCTCTCCAGCAGTTCCCCGTCCTTCTTGAACCAGCGAGCACAGAACTGGACACAAGTCTCCCCCGCCAAGCCCCTGACCCGCATTTGTACTGCAGCAGCAGGCAGAGAGCAGTCCCAGACTGCACGTCCTCTGCCTCCAGCCTGAGCTGACCATCCCAGGCACCCTCATATCCAGCGCCTGGCTACCGACAAGGTAATGCCAAATCACAGGTAATACATCTTCCCTCTGACAGTCCAGTCCAGTTTGGGGTCTACTGCTGACTGCCAAGTGATTGATATTCATAACGTGTAATAACCTCGCAGGTGAGTAGAGGTGTGAAGGCAGGGACAAGGTTTACCTGGAAACTGCTCTGTAGTAGCAGTTGTGACTGACGTAAGGACTACAATTATTATATTAATGCCACTTTTCCACGCGTAACTTTTTTCCTCCGGATGACTTGCAGCTGGAGAGCGGTTTACAAGCCGAGCAAATGGGTATGAGCAGAAGGACACTTACAATCACATTGCACCGATGAAAAAGCAAAAAGTAATCTCCACCCTTGTACCTCATCCGATACATTTGGAGTCATGTAAGTGACACACATGAGACTTTAACGACATTCCCACTGCAATCCACTGTCCGATCCAATATACGCAAACACCCACCCTGCTATCCCACCGTTATTTACTATTATGCTGTGGTATCACAAGGTAGTTTTTGGGTGCAGATCCCTAGTTTGAGACAGATCCAAAACACAACACTGGGATCCCAAACTTGATGGTTAATTTTCTTGCAACCTGCGCGAGCAGTAAAGGAAGCACAGCAGCATTACAGGGTTTTACCTGCCTCTGATCTCTTTTCTTCACCGTTCTACATTACCACATCACCACTGAAATCTCCTTTAGATCTGCAAGGCCTCCCCTTCTTTAATCCCACCCTAAGAATAGTGCTATAAACCGCTCTCTGGATGCGGAAACTTTTTCCCAGATGCTTCTCTCCCTCCCCCTGATGCTGCCTTCACAGGGGAATTTCCCTTCCTTTGCTTTTCACCCACTCTCTCTTTCCTCCCCAGCCACGATGTTGACTGCAGGAGTTAGAGAACATCCCCCAGCAAACGCCTCCCCATCGAAATTCCAGCCCTGAATTGCCTCATTCAAGCGAGAGCTTGACAGTGCTCTTCGGAGAGCCCTGTCACACAATGGTTATTTCATTGTTGCAGAAGGCAGATGTTCTTCATTACATATTAGAGAGCACAAATATGTTCTCGCAGCCATTGTCTCTACTGAACTGCAAAGAAAAGGCACCAAATCCTACAGGTTAATTAATAAGAAAGGAGGGGAATTTGTCTAACCTCTACTAGGAATTAGCCAGCCTAGCTTTAAAAAGCAATCAGCCACACTACGCAACTATGAAATACGTACCTTCCTTCAGGATAAAAAATCCCAAACCCTACGGAATACTTTCATAATGCCCCAGCGCCTCTCAGATTAGCACAGCACTAACACAGCGCTTCAGGCTCCTGCAAAGTATTATTATTATTATTTATGGTACATTACAAGATTGTTTGTTTGTTCTTTAATAGGAGATGACATATTCAGGAGCCCCAGATACAAGTGTCCTCCTGAACTAACTCTGACACAAAGATAGTTTTAGTCATAAATTATAGGACTTGAACAAGTGCATAAAAATCAGTTGCTCTGATGTAAGCGACCGGGATCTTGCTGTTTACCACAGAAAGGGAAAAAGATTATTATCTCCCTCTTGCAGCTGCAAACCAGGGGCATAAGGTCTTCCCCAGACTTGCCCAAGGTTACACACCAAAACAGTGGCAAGGACAGACAGGGGAGCCCAAACTTCTTTGTCCCTGCTCCAAACCACTTCTCCAGCCCAGATCAGCTATGTGTATGTGCACTCCATATTCTAGCACAAACTAGAGTTATTTCAAATTGAATTATGAATATTTGGCATCATTCATTACAGAATCCCAGACTGGTCAGGGTTGGAAGGGCCCTCTGGAGCCCACCCAGTCCCACCCCCTGCCAGAGCAGGGGCACCTCCAGAAGTTGCAGAGGACGGCGTCCAGGCGGGTTTGGAATGGCTCCAGAGTGGGAGACTCCCCCACCTCTCTGGGCAGCCTGCCCCAGTGCTCTGCCACGCTCACAGGAAAGAAGTTCCTCCTCAGGTTTAGATGGAACTTCCTATGCTCAAGTTTGTGCCCATTACCTCTTGTCCTGTCACTGGGCAACACTGAAAAACAACTGTTCCCACCCCCCCGGCACCCTCCCTTTGAGTATTGATAAGAACCCCCTCAGCCTTCTCTTCTCCAGGCTAGGACAACCCAAGTCCCTCAGCCTTTCCTCATAAGAAAGATGCTCCAGTCCCCTCATCATCTTTGTAGTCCTTTATCCAGTGGTACATCTTTGTACCGTTATCCAGTATATTTATATTTAGCAGTCACAGTGCAAACAGACACCCGTCTAGCTGCTGGCAGAGGTGCGTATCCCACACAGCGTGCTCCTATGGCAAAGAAGGTAAATGACGGAATGGGCCACAGCCACGCTGGCCACAGACTCTCCTCAAAGGACTTTTTGTTTGATTTTACTAACAAAACAACAGCTTCAGTTTTCAAGAGGACGAAAACAAACTGTAACTGTTACAAAATACCTAGTGGAAAAACACAGTTTGGAAACCTCTTTTTAAAAAAGCATATTTTTTTTTTAAGTAACCTATCCGGTTCACAGCACAAGAGCTCCCAGATACACAGACGGTCCTCCCACCCCTCTCCGTGCTGTTCCGTGGGATGGCCCCTGGGACGGCAGCAAAACATGCAAGTCCCGTACCTGCCTCCCTTCCAGAACCGCTCCTTTGCCAAGTTGCCTCCACGGTTTGCATCTTGTTTACTATTCCTTTTTCCTTGTCACCCCCGTCTGACTGACAAGACGACTCATGCCTCAGCCCATTTGATTTGCTAATATCTTTCAACTTTTTCCAACAGTGGCATTTTTAAAACTCCCACACCTGCTTTAATTAAACCATGGCAGTCTGTTGCCAAGGAATGCGCTCTGTTGCTATGACCTCTGCTTTAGAGGCAAAACTTAATAACCTGCAGTCAAATTAAACTCTTACAGTGATGAGGAAAGCACCCCAGTTCAGATTCTCGAGCCCGTTAAGTCTCTCTAGCATCCAAGTCTTCTTTATGTCCATCTGTTACCAGCGTTGCCCTAGTTCTGCTTATTCAGGGAAAATCCTATGAAGATTAAAAAAAGGAATAAAACTAAATATGAAGAAAAGAAAGGGCTTTACAAGTAGCACAGTGCTCATATATAAATTCATTTTGTTTGTGTACTTAGAGAGAGTTCTGCAGCCAAAAAAGAAATATTTTTAAAGAAAACTAGAGCTTAATATTACTATTCATGAGAAGATCTGCAGGGAAACAATAGATGCTCCCCCAGGTCATGCATTTTACAGAATCACGGAATCATTTAGGTTGGAAAAGACCTTGAAGATCATCGAGCCCAGCTGTAAACCTAACGCTGCCAAGTCCACCACAATTTTAAGGTCAGAAGGGAATGGCAAAGCCATTTACCCTGCAACTGTGCTCCTCCCTCTTGCCTGGAGGGATGTTCCCTTGCAGGATCCGGGGATAGAACCTCTGGGGAGGACAGCATGGCCATGCCTCACGGCAAAGGGGCTCTTACAGCCCTCCCCTGTCACAACATCAAAGCTAGATTCACACCCAAGCCCCTGTCTGTCCCCTCTCTCCCACCCAAACCTGGCAGGGAGCTCACTGGATTTAGGCACCCCGACCTGGTCCTACACCCGCAAACACATACTAAACCCTGGAAGAGAAACACTTTTCCGCCCATCGAGATATCTGCACCAGCAGAAACCACAGTGGTGAGATGGCATGGTGCAATCCAGCCAAGTCAGAGCTCCCACTGAAGTCCATGAGATTACTGCTTGAATAACAATTTTACAGCATGGCTCTCAATAAACAAAGCTGTTGTACAGAAGGCAAATAGATTGGTCTCCCAAGATCTTGCATCTCCAGCAGGCAAGTGAAGGCTTAATGAGCAGGTCATATTTACAAGGTTACGGCCACAGTTCATCAAAATGCAGAGAGTGATGTGGAGAAGTCTTTCATATTCACTCGTCGCTCTTCGAGCTCTATTATTTAATACAAGCTGTGACCTGTGGCCCTGGATGCTGAGCTTAAGGAACTCCGTTCGCGCCGTGTTTTCATGGCCGCAGTTAGCCTGAGTTACGAGTACATGGTGAGAGACCCTTAGCCAAGCGAAACACGCAGAGAGGAGCACACACTGCAGCAGGGCGGGCTCCCAGAGCGGCCAAACCTCAGCCCTACAAGTATGGGATGTCCAGTGACAGACACCCAAGACAACGAGGAGTGTTTTGACCATCGTCTCTAGCATGATGTATATTTAGTCCTTACATGTGTATTTTTCTAATGTGCCTGGGTCAGGTCAATCTCAAGGTTTGTGGTGCCTTCCTGTGCATTTCCCTCTCTGCTTTCTCGTGCCCGCCATCAGCTGTGCCAGGCAGGGCGCAGCTGGGCAAGTGAAACAGGCAGGGAAAGGAGCAGCTGGGACCAGCCCCAACCTCACCAGGAGAGCTTCTTGTGCGGGAGCATCATCTGCAGCTCCAATCAGCGTAAGGAAACCTCTTCGCTGAGTCCCTCTATTAACTGGAACTATTGACTTTCAGAGTCAGGAAAACTACCCAGAGAGATGCTGTCCTTCAATACTTCAGGCTGCTAAAGCATTGTGAGGTTTCCCTTCTGAGAGAGCGTTGCCTTGAGTCACCCACTGGAGGCAAAAGAAAGGCAGAGAGACTCTTCCCCACCCACCATCCGCAGAGGGATGTAAATACACCCGATAAATAGCACCGCAGACCGCAAATTGCAGCTCTTCAAAACCCACTGAGCGTGCTGCTTTCATCCCAGGCTACTTTTCAAGACCCCTCCAAGTCCCCCAGTCCCCTCATCAGACTTTCATTGCCACAGCCAGTCCACGGGTCTTCCCCATTGAGCTCAATCTGCAAAGGAAAGTTTCAATCTCGTTCCATTTTCAAAAGTATACAAAATTCACTCGCTGAAACTTCCATTCCTGTTCCCCTCCCTCAATCTACAACTCCTTGCTGGTGTTCTTTGAAATTATCAAAACTCATCTGCCTACAATAATTACTAACTCAATGGTTTAATTCCAAATGAAATGAGATCCCTCTTGGGCTTGTTTTATTATTGCAGAGGAAACAGGCCATAGGCTCAAAGAGTCTCTGGCTCGCCAGGAAGAAAGCAGTAGGAAGGGGTATTGCTCTCCCGCTGTTCCCATGTCCTTCATTTCTGCGTTGCCACACTGTATGTTATGCCGTATCAGTGCAGCGGGGTGTGCAGTAACATGAGGAGACAGGCAGATCCAGGAGGAGCCAAAGGTTTCCCCATGGAAGCCATTTCACAGCAGGGATGCTCAACAGCAAATACAGGGCGTAAAACATGGACGAGGATCATCTAACATCTTCCAGAGCGTCTACAATTTTAGGTCATAAACCAACAGAAGTCTACAGAGGTCAAATCTCAGGAGCAGTTATAAAACTGCGATCAAATAAATAAAGGGGCTAAAACCAGCTATAGTACTGCCTGGAAAGCCTTTCTGTAGAAAGGCAATTCCTTTATTAAACGCACATCGCCACACACAGACGAAGCCATAAATATGTAGCATTCTCTCCCTCTAGTGGTTGGAGGCTTGGAAATTAAGAGGATGGAAAATGACCCTGCACTTCCTGGAAACAAATGGAGCTGTCCCAGTCTATCTGTCCCCCAAAACCCCCAGGGAGCCAACCATGAACCCAGCAGGTCCTAAGCCCAGAAAAGGTATTACATCCTTTGCAACAGTCACTCCCCACCAGCATTATGCAGTATAGGATGCAACGAGCTGGTATGTAAAACTCAGCCTGCTTTCAGTAGATGCCGATGGGTTAATGCGCCAGAGTCACTTACCGACATGCTTTGCCTGCGTGCGTTTGTTTCTCTTCTCCACAGTGTTCCACTTCATGAGACTAGTACTTGCTAACGCACTAGTGCCAAGAACACCCAAGAGCCGCTCCATACTTATTCTCACCGTGTCATCCCACACCAGTCAGTCTGCCAGGTCTGCTCACACCTTGCGATGTCAGTGTACTTGTAGTAAAGCATGAGGCATAAAAAGAAGTCACCCTGAGATGGTCTGACCGCACGAAAACAGCACTAGTGAGACAAACCAAGTGTGTAACTTGAGATGATTTTATACAAAAAGCTCCACAATAAACTCTTTCGGAATATACTTATCTTAGAATTAGTATTGCTCAAGGATTTTAAAGATCACAAAATACCGAGCTCTGTACCACACTTTAGGTTCCCAGATTTGGTTACATGACTTCTCTATTTATAGAAGCGCCGGGACCTGCTTTTGCATAAGCCTTCTGCCACTCAACCCATCCTCTAAGGACAACTAGCATGGTACATGACCTTCATTTTAAATAAATGTAGCATTGTTTAGAAGGACAGCATTCTTGGAAGGAAAACAACATGGCAATACCAGTTCAAGACAGCTCCTTTCCACTAACTGCAAAACAACTCTACCATTTCATTCATTTTAGCTAAAAAAATAGTCACACTCAGTAACAGGCATCGTTACATCAGCACAGAATATATACGTGTGGGTATGAATGCTGGATGAATATTCCCCACAACAGCAAAAATGTTCTTATAAAAGGCTAGGGAAAAAGGATGAATGAGGTGAGGGATGCTATCCAAGCGAGTTGGTGGTTTTGATTCAAAGATAACACTTGCAAATATTCTCTGCAGTTTTTCCAGGCTCGCATGCCAATCAGAAGCATATCTGAGTCTTTTCAACAGCCTTGGGAAAAGAGGATGAGTTTGAAGTGGGAAGGTCTCAAGCTCTGCACAGATTTGCACAACTATCCAGAAGGAAAACCTGCTTTGAACTCGCCTGGGAAAGGTTCAGAGAGCTCCCCACAACTCCTCCGGCTCTCTGGCCATTATCTCAGCCACTTCTCTCTCCCATGGCCCTGAAGGAGATGTACTGCAACAAGCCTGGCCGGGGCTTCCGTGGCATCAGTCTCATTGTAGGACCATAATCATTTAAGTGTTGATTTTTGAAGAAGTGGATGCAACCCAGAATACATCCACCCAAGCAGATGCCTGTGAGAAAGAACCAATGAGGCAGGTAGATGTTAAAAACCACTTCTATGCCAAAATCCCACTAAATCGTATTTAATCCAAATCCCATTAAACTGCCCTGGCCTTTTCCTGCATCTCCTTCCCAGCTACTCCCGATTTCTGAGAGTCAGGTCTACCCTTTGCCTTCCAAAACTGTCCTTTGCCATTTGGTACCTTTTACAATTAGGTCCCAAATGTGCCACAACATCACTGCTGAGTACAAGGGATTATACAGAGGTAAAGACTTTAAGAGCCCACGTGATGTGAAGTCAGAACACCATCTATCGCCTTCTGGAGTACTAAATATACCCATATTTTACTATACACTTGTCTACTTAGCTATCTCAAGAGCAGTCTGTATCAGTCCCCAAAGAAGGCAGTTTGCTATTTATATATAATGTGCTTAGCAATTTTTGTCACTAAAGTTGCAGAGATATATTCTAAACGGGGCTTTTCATCCGTATAAACTTCAACATGGGAAAAATCTACGCTACAAACTAATCTTCACAGGTTCTTAGAAAGGGATGTTGTCAGGCAGGATGAGTGTCCTAATGCCTCCGAGAGCGTAATTCCTATAAACCGACAATTTTAACAATGTTTAGAATATGGCACGAGAATTGAGTTATACAGGCATCCACTGAAAATTTTCCTGTATCCCATCTACAAGAATGGTAGATTTTTGTGGTTTAGCCTAGATTTTCACAAAATAAAGAGGTATATAGTGTCCCTCAAGAAAGAAATATGCACGATGACTTGCATAAGCCAAGTGAGACTGCAAGATCATCTTTTCAAATTTTTCCCCAAACCTAAAGCTTCTGGAAACACAACAAGCACACGCATTGACTCCCATGGCTAAAGACAACCCCTGAGACTCCTTCAAATCTCAACTGTTAAAAAACACGATAGAATCAAAGGCGCAGTGTTAAAATAAACACTGGGGGTGTGGCCCTTGCTTGCTTAAACCCTCTGCCAGACGGGACCTATAATGAATACACGAAATACATGAAATGCACAACACGGTTCAACCAAGCTACACCTCGGGCTATAAATGCAGCCAGAAAACTCCTCTAAAGTGTGCTGAACCAAGCAGTCGGCTTGCCATTACCACCTAGATCTTGCTGGGGTATTTTTAATATTTTTTTTTTTTTGGAAGGGGGTGGGTTTGAAACGTACAGGATTGTTTATAAAACACAATTTTTCTTAATTAAGCCATGTTATGAAAATATAAAAATAGCCTTTTGGGGATAGCAGACTAACTGTAGAGGCATCACAAAAATATTCCTGTGTGAAGTGAAAAGGTGTGAAATACATGTTCTTAAAACGAAATGCAGGGCTTCTGTTTTACCCTGCTTCCACTACGCAGCCATATGTTGGCTGCTGTGTTCTATTAATAGACTCAGTGCTCTGCCGTTATCCCACTTTGCATCCGGATAAGCACGACTGGTGCGTAGTTTTGGGTACATAAATACTTAATGCTCATACGTTCGGTGGATAGTAATGCTCAGGTGTCAGCTCTGCCATACAGAGAATTTGATTAAGTCTCCTGCAAAGCGCTCTATTAAGAACACACCGATCCCACGCAATTCACAAAGAGGAAGAAAGGGCGGGGGGGCTTCCTCTGTGTCTCTAAATTACTCTAATCCCTCACTGATACATGGGTCTCTTCATTATAAAGACACAGAAAAACCATACAGAGTTTCCTCCAGCTTTGAATTGCAGCCACATCTTGGGTAGAACATCCCAACTCCCAGTTGGCACAAAGCAACACGAACACAGAAAGTAAGAGCGTACCTGAGAGCCGCATCTCACCGGCAAACAGCGGCTAATGACTCACGTACTAGGCGCTGTGTAATTACTTAAGCAATTTCTTCTTCCAAAGCAAATGTCCATGTTACACGGTAGCTCACTGCTAAAGTTTCTGGCACAAAGATGCTTTCACTTACAGCTGCATAACCTTAGTTACTTTGGTCGTACGTCAAAAATATCAGCCAGTGGATCAATATTACACGTGAACTCAGGAGGCAAATAGGTTTTGCAAAATTTTCCCATCTTCTTTGGGGCTAACTGTATTAAAAAAATGTCTTCACAGCACTCTGTGACATACCCAGGCTAGTAATAAACTCACCAAATGGGAAGGGAAGACGCATCAGCGAGGAGTCCTTCGCTGCCTGCCCACAGATGTGACGTGGGTTTTCCTGCGCAAAGTGCTAAAAAACACTGACCACAGTGGTTTAGAGCCAGTTCGAGCACATGCCGCAGTCCCGGGCAATGTACTCTCCCAAGGATGGCAAAACCTTGTGTCACTGGGGGTAGTGTTACCCATTTACTCGAAGTCTGCGGCTGTGATCTAATTTTACCTAAATATATGTATACTGTCTACATAGAGATAAAACTCATATTGCTTGAAGTCTTTACAGGACTGTATAAATTGCTAGTTATTGGTTGATAATTTTTCCTTGGTGGTAAAACAATCAGCCTCTTCTTCACGTCCAGTCACAACACATGTTGGAGAGAATATGACCCATTACAAAAGGTGGGGAATTTAACAGAGAGATCAATACGCCGTAAGAGCCCTACATGCACACTTGGTGTCTGGGGGGCACGAGAGACGTTTGATCCTTTTTTGGATGAAGTATACTGGATAACTTTGACCTCCCTCCTGTTATCTCTGAAAATGACAACACATTGGTCTCAAGCAGGACCAGCCAGGGCAGAATGCTGTTGTGACATCTTTCTAATCACTTTCCTCATGACCAACTGACATGGCTTTATCCTAGACTAGAAACAAAATAGTTATCTTCCACAAGGAAAGAAATTTTGTTTAATCCAAAGAGGAAAGAGTAAGTTAAGTTTTCCAACTCAGAATAAAGCAGAGAGTTCTCTAGCCGTGTTCTGATTACATCAGCATCCCTAACTGATGCTCAGGTTTATTGGGTTACATTTCCTTCAAAATACTCCCCCAAGTTTTTTGAGCTTGCAAAACTTCACTAGAAACCAAAGAAAAATTGGATTTTGGCAAAGATTCCTAGAATTGCTGCTCATTAGAGAACATTTTTGTTAGATGATTTGCTTTGACATCTACAGTGCCAGCTGGAAACCAGAAAACCATTTTGCTGAGTACTCCAGCAACAGGAACGTCACATTTTCAGGAGGGACCCAGCATTGAGCAATTATTCATCAGGAGTCTTTATCTTTTCTCTGAAGTCCCCAGCAGTAATCTAGACTTTGCCCTCTGACTTTGAGGTTTTAAAAGAAAAACAATGGGAAGCCTCTTTCAAAAATCAATTAACTCGCCAAAAAAAAAAACAAACCCAAAACACACCAACAAAAAATGGAATAAGAACTTCTTGCCCTGTATGCATCACGTTCAGAACAGCAAGCCTGGATTTGACATATTTAGGCACCACAGTATATCTGTTCAATCTTTCTGGTCTGTCAGTTGTTGTTCCATTCATAGCTCGCACTTCTCACATGATGCTCAGGCTCTATTTTCTGATGACACATAAACCTCCTAGTATCAGTTTGGCCCTGGTGGCGACGCAAACTGCATGAAGAGAGAAAATAGCTCATTATGATCTCTCCCCCCACCCTGAGTTTTTTCTTTTTCTTTTCTNNNCCCCCCCCCCCCCCCCCCCCCACCCCCCCCCCCCCCGCCATTTTTTCTTGCATCTCAATGACATTTTAACGTTTAATAACAGCTCTGGTCCCCGAATTCCAGATGGGGCCAACTCCTGCGATACCCCAGGCGTTCTCTGCTCCTATTGACTTCGAGCCTACGTAAAACAGACCGAGCAATAGGGCTGAGCTCTAGTGGCTCTTAAGTAGTCACTTTTTTTGTAATAATCTTAATGCTGAATCTTGTAAGACCTCAAATCATTTTACACTCATTTCCAGGAATTATATACAATATTCGCTTTCTCTTTCACTGAAACGGAGCTAGTTGTTGAAGGCAGCCATTATTTGACAGCCCACAGAAATCCCGTACAATAGATTAAGCCCCAAAGTAAAGAACACTCAAATGCACATTGTACCACAGCCATCATGGAGCTGAGCAGAAAATTGTGGCTTCCACACAAAACGCTCACAGATATTAAAACAGGCTTAGGTTGTGGAGGGTTTATGTTTTTTTTGCTTTTTAAACAAGCTTTCTTAAGAAAATTTTCAGTTTCAGCTAAAACCTAAAAGCTGAGTGTGTCGCCAGAGACACCTGATTAAAATTCAGAGCCTTAAAACTTCCTGATTTTTTTTTATTTGAGCCTTCATCCTCAGAAAGAAGGGGAAAAACTTCCAGGCATCAGAACAAACAAAAAAAATGGATTGTAAATCTGGGTTTCTGACCAAAAAACACAATCTCAATCGAAAATATTCAAGCAGACCTTAATGTAACTGTTCCGCATAAGCCTGGGTGCACGCTGGTCCATCACTGCTGTGTTAGTCATGATGAATAAAGAGAATAAAATGGGAAAATGTCTTATTTGACATTGCAGTCCTGCTGGCTCCAACAGGAGTTTTACGTTTGGATTTATTGCAAAACCCCAAAATGTTATATTGCTGTTGTGCTCATTCACTGGCTCTTGGTTTAACGATACAGGATGGGTAATGGTGCCAGCAGGGGTGCTCCCCGGGGGAATACACATGAGCAGGACTCAAAAATCCCTGGCAATCTCGCATAGCTCTGCAGTTAGCGTGTGGGAGCTTCATGCTGGCCCCATTTCTCTTGGAGGTCTCAAATAAATTGACCAAGCCTCGGTGCACCACCAGAATGCAAGAGAAATTGGAAACTAGTCCCTTTTTCGACCATTCTGGATGCGATGAGCAACCTTGGTCCATTCCTATCTACTGCCCTGCCAGGGACAAGGCAGTGCTCCGCAGTGCTGCCACCGGGAAGCTGCTATTCGCTGCAAACACCCTTAATTTCAAAACCTTTTCCCGAGCATGAGGATGAGAGTGCACCAGCCTGAGAAACAACAAAATGCAGCAAGCTTTGGCCGCCCTGCAGTTTCCTCACTGGGAAGCAGATCCTCCTGCAAGCTTTCCCTCTAAAGCATACAGGTTTTAGTAATACTTTCAATTATCTGCAGAGCTCATTGACAAGGAGTTATCCTTGGTGATCGCAGGAGGACTGCGGGTCTGACCTGCCTGGGGAAGCCAAGGTACACCGCAAAAGCTCCATAAGAAACAGCTAATACTCTGTGGCTAGAGCCGTTTGTGAGCATGTTGGTAGGAACAACAGGGCAATTTATCCTTGATGAAATTACTTTTTTTTTTTTTTTGTCCACTTGCTTTATTTGTTCCCTCAAGGAGATTAGTGCTTTCTTGAGTTTAGGAAGACTATTGAACCCTGAAAAATCAGCGTACGTGAAGCTTGCTGGAAAACTACCTCTGGTATGTTCATACAGTACACTACATTGATTACGTTGCATACACAGCCTTTCGGCACATTAAATTGCTTCTCCTTGAAAGCTCTTCTCCCACTGAGTCTGCTAATTGTTTCTGCTTTTAAAAGTTATTAGTGAATTTACAGTTGGGTATAGATGCTGGTTTAATAACCCCCAAGACTCCAAAACAGGTATCAGACAAGCACTAGCAACAAAAGCCTCACTGCACATTCATTAAACATGACTTAGAGAGACCACCACCTCAAAAAGAGGAAAGCACTGGTCCATTCCTCATCCTCCCATGACACTACCAACTTCTGCCCCAAGGCAGGACCTCATCCAGCTTCTCCCGAGAGCAAACCGGTTCCTCACTGACATAAGGACACCATGTACAGTGCTCCCGAACATGGAGATGGACAAGCCTGTGCCCTCAAAGCACTTTCAGTTACCATCTGTGCACAGATATTGGTACCCAGATAATTGGACAGGAGGCACTAACGCTCCCCATAACAGAGGAGTTGTCAAAAAGGCACCGTTGCGTGTCAGCTTTCCCTCCTCACCAGTAAGTTGGGCAGGACAGACAGCAATTTAGAACAAACCTGTTTCTCAGCACAAGCCCCCTGAGCCATCTGTCCCACCCGTGCCACCCCCACTTGCAGTTTCCAAGAATAAATCACCATTTCTTTCCCCCTTTAGAAGCACGTTTTCCTTTAGCAGCATCAACACACCCCATTCCTCACCTGCCCAAGCTGCAGCAATCGCATGACACCGATCTGGAAGCTGCTGCTTCCTTTTCTTTGCAGTCTACAGTGGGAAGACCTGACTTTGGTTCCTCATCTAGACTCTTTCTCTAACGCCATTCAGCAAAAGCTAAACATCTAGCATCAAGCTTCAACATTACAGAAGCGCTTTCAGGCTGAAAACATGTCCCACAATATCACTTCCAGACTCTGAGTCAAGCTTTGGGCATCCCAAATCATCCCTGGGCTCTCACTGCTTCTCCCACTCTTACCTGCCTTCTCAAGCTGCACTTTTAGAGATGAGAGATGCTGTTCCCTTTAACAAGGCACATTCTAACAAATCAACAAATACTTTTCCTTCAACAAGGCTCTTGCTCTTATTCCCAGATGTGCATTCATGTGCATCTCCCACCTGCTTTGGAAATCCCATTTGCAACTGCACACCAGAACATTTTTAAGATTCATGAACTGATATGATGGGAGGGAGAGAAGAAAAAAGAAAGCTGCCTGAATGTCTCTGAGATGATGAAACAGCAGGACAAATACCCCCACAAATGCAAAAATTTCTCCAGTTCAAACAATAATTGAAAAAATATTTAATAGTTGCTTTGTGTCTGGTCTAAAATAAGAAGTGCCCTGGGAAGGCATGACCATGCAAAATGTTCCCCCCACCCCAGTTCTCTGAAGCATCCTCTCGAAAAAGCTAACACCACGTGAATCTGAACGCAGCCTCTATGCTATGGGTGATGCCAACTGGTACTGGGCACCAGTGCGGGCTGTCCACACACAGTGACTCAAAGTAGAGGTTCTCAGTTGGGTTAGCTGAGAAACCTCAGACAGATGAACAAAGAGGTGCTCCAACCATCCGGACCTCCAGAGAGCCAGCAGCAAGGTCAGGAGACAAAGGGATATGAACGCTCACCACTTCTTCTACGCTAACCTTCAGCTCTTCCGTATGAGGATGTAAGACAACATGCAAATCATTTCATCCCACCTATGCCTCCCAGGTAAGCACCTGGCGCAGGGCACTGGCAGCAAAAGGACGCTGGGGGAAGCTGGCTGCAGTTTGCCTGTGTGGCTTGCACAGTAAATGGCAGCATCTCTGACAAGGAAGGCTTTGTTGTTCAGCCTGGAGAAGAGAAGGCTCCAGGGAGACCTTATTGTGGCCTTCCAGTACCTAAAGGGGCTACAGGAGAGCTGGGGAAGGACTTTTTACAAGGGCATGGAGTGATAGGACGAGGGGGGAATGGCTTCAGACTGGAAGAGGGGAGATTTAGATGAGATATTAGGAAGAAATTTTTCACTCTGAGGGTGGTGAGCCCCTGGCGCAGGTTGCCCTGAGAAGCTGTGGCTGCCCCATCCCTGGAGGTGTTCAAGGCCAGGTTGGATGGGGCTTGGAGCAACCTGGGCTGGTGGGAGGTGTCCCTGTCCAGGGCAGGGGGGTGGAACTGGATGATCTTCAAGATCCCTTCCAACCTAAACCATTCTATGATTCTATGAAAACCAGCCTCTACTTTTTATTGAAATAGTATCATTTAAATACAGCCCCAATGTCTTTCTATTCCAGAAAGCCAAATGTAGGCCAAGCCAGTTGAAATGCCATGTCAACATGATGAAAACCTGCACAAGTTCAAAGCAGCAGCAGCCTGTAGTTTAGCACAAGGAGGACGGGAAAGGCTATCCACCCGGATTCTGCTAAGTACAAGGCTCGGACACCTCTTCAATGAGAATCCCACATCGCTTAATTTCAACCCAGTATCTCCCAATACGTGCAGTAAAAGGTGAAGAAGGATTCTCAGATGTTTGCACATACATACATGCCCCCCAACATGATTACAAATGTGTAAACCACCTCATTATTCAGGAGGGAAAAGGCAAGAGAAGAAGGGTTTACTGCATCAGGCCCTTGGGGTATATTGTACCAACATTTCATTCATGCATAATATTAGCAGCCGTCTTCCTAAAAATCAAGGCACTAATAGATTCTTACGCAGAAAGGAACACAAGTAAACAAAGGAACATGTGCAGGCATTTTCCTCTGCCAGTTAGGTCTTTCATCTGCCCACCCTGAGCTAAGTTCAATTACTTTTTTTTTTAATATCAAATAATTAATTCAACCAAACCGACTGAAAGTTAAAATCAGACACCAAACATGAAAGCCATAAAATGCTTTCGAAATATACTTTTGCCCTCTCATTCTGCTTTTCATTTAGTCTCTTGTGTATTGATTAAGTCCATCTCACCGTGTTCGCTATTGAAATTAGACTGCCAGGGCCTCGGAGCAAGAGCAGGGGCTCATTTAAATGGCCAAAGATTCTGTGGCATTTAACTAGACAGTTTTGGCATTCACGGCATTAGGGCCAATCCAGTAAAGCGGACTTCAAAGTATTCACCACTTAAAAATCAAACACACACTTTAGAACTTTTGGGGCTGGGGCTTGCGTAGTAAACATAACAATACACTTCAGTTCCTGATAGGTGAAGATATATTGCTAACATCAAGAGAACTAATGGCAGCACGACAAGTGCAAGGAAATAATTAGCATTTAATATTTCATCGAAATGTTTAATTTTTAAACATTGAAGTTGTCAGGATTTTTTTTTTTTGTTATTATTAGTTTTAATTATTTAGCTGGCTTTACAGCATCTTTGAGAATTTCTCTCAGTGCCTCAGATGGCTTCGATGCCAACTGCTCACCAAATGATGCCACACACGTTGTTTCTCAAGATGGCTGTTATCAGCAAGCTTTTTAATTAAAAACTCTGGTCCTGACCGCCACTCATGTTTTATTCATGAGGAGAAGCACCTTCCCCTGAGCTTACACACCCCTGGGAAAGACCAAGCCCTTCTTCCAGGCGTCTCAAGGCCGTGATAAGGCAGATGTGGCTCTTCCATGCCTGACCTGGGCTTCACTGACACTTTGGGGTTGATATCTCTCCACCAACAGGCAGCAGTTACCTAAATATTCAAGCACCGTTGCCAACAAAGAAGCATCCTGATGGACCACATCGCCAGCCCGGGTGGAAAGACATGCCCAACTCGTCTCCGTCTCGGCCCTGGTGCTCCAGTTCCACCAGTCCCTCTGCAACCAAGGGCAGCCCCAGTCACATCCCATCAGCTCTGGGGAAAGTCAGCCCAACATCATGCCTTGCCTTCCCTCCCTTAACCCAAGGACAACCCAACCCTCCTTCCACACCAAGGTTGCCACGTCTTTCTCCACCTCACCGATGGCCAGAGGAAGGCAGAAGCAAAGCACCGCTTGCTCTTCTCATTCCCCAGCAATATGACAGCTTTGGGAGAACAAAAGCAGAGTTGATTTTGACCTGTCTCACTGACAAAATCACCAGCTAAAGGCTTTTTTTTTAACTGGTGATGTTAAAATGTAGAAGCAGCACACTTGTCTGCCGGGTCCCAGGTGGAGTTGCAGAGTGCCAGTTCAAAGGATCATCCTTTCCCTGTAATCGGAGCACCATTGCTATGGATGTCACTCAGGGAATAAACATGAACCTCTGCAATCCATTTTTACACTCGCTTCCCCGTCTCTAATCTAGCCTTTAGCATCCTGAATACAACGGATGCGGAGCGCTAGGACAAGACACATTGTCAAATCCTGGGTAAGTATCCTGCCAAAATTCTGACTTTTAGAATCGAGCTTCTACTGAAACCATCTCAGGCCCTGCTTTTTTACAGCAAAACAAAGCAAGCACATTCCATGACTATCTGTATCGTACCCGGGGAAGGCATGGAAAGTAACTCCCAAACAGCCTGTTGCTAAAGATTAAATACATTGCAGAATATTTTTAATCCCTGTCATGCTGCCACTTCCATAATCGCCTATTTCAATGCCTCCTCACACCAAGGGCTGGTGATGCAAGAGCTCATCGGGGTTTTCAGAGCCAACTGTACAGAGCAGTCATCAGTTCACCTGGAAACAAGGACATTCAATAAGATTTTTGTTTTCCCAGCTTCTAAGAAATAGATGGGGAGAGCTAATATTAGCTCTTCCAGGAATAGTTAGGCGGCTAAAAAGAGAACAAAGGTGATAAAATAGACTGTCTGCAGCAGCTGCAGGAGAGGTTTTATTCCTCCAGCCTGTCTGTTGTTATCCGAACAGCCTCTGCCTTTTGTTGTCACTTGACGGAAGACCTGGATAAAACCCTTGGGTAAGCTCTGCAACACCCACCATCAAAGAAGGATAGGATTAAATGCACATCAGCTAAAACTGATCATGCTGGTAGGTTTGGGCCTTCTGCAAATATATGTCAACTAATAAGGAAGGAAGAACCTCTGGCCAGCTCAAGCGGCTCTTCCCATCCGCTTTCTTAAAGACCATACATCACTGCACGCCCAGGTAGTGAACGATAACGTGAAACACTCTGCATTCCCATAAAAGCCCTTGCTGTAAAACCTCAAGGGGGTTTAGAGAAGCGAACAGGTATTTTGCAGATCCCCTGCTGGGGAGATGCTACCCAAAGAGACAAAGGTGGTTTTGACCCAAATCACAGCAGCCCACACGCAGATGGAGCGGGACCCTGAGCTCCAGTGTCGTCTCTGTGCAACCAGGGTGTGTTTGTCACACATTCAGGCTCTGCCATCCCCTTTTCCTCATTTCTGATCCCACCACAACTACTGAACAAGGGATACCTAGGATCAAATGAACGCTACCCTTGCTGTGCATCAATATTCCCAATCTCTTTCAAATAAAACTTCTTAAATAAATCACCTGATGGTTTAATGTTCACTCGTCGTTCGCCCTGGCCAGGAGAGAGGAAGACCCTACTCTGCAACAAACGGAAATGAAGTAGGTTAACTACTGCCTTGCAAAAGCCCTGCTACAACTAAGTTTGAGCATCAAAAACCATGAGTTAAATTTCCTCCTGGATGTTTCACTTTCAACGAGTTGGGTAACAGTAGGGAACTGCATAATTTGTTTCCATTTTCATGACTGCATTCTGCCTTTTTGGGCCACCACCAGGCCTGGCTTTAATGGCTCGCAAATTACACACAGAAACAGTCATAAACTGTACTGAAGTACTAAAGGACTTTTTTTCCTCCCCTTCTCAGAAACAAAGGCTTGACATGTTGCTGCCTTATTAAGCCTATCGTGAGTGTGCCTGCTTGGATGACTATAATTACAGGAATTTAGTAGGGCCTTTTGTTTTGTTTTATAAGCTAAAAAGATAGGGAGCTGGAAGAAATGGAAAATAAAAGACCACTGGATGCAAAAAAAGTTTTCCAGGAACCACAAGAGAGAGTGTGAAGAATTGCTGTTTGTGGAAACACATGTTCTGGATAGGCTTAGCAGCGTTGGACAGTCATTAAGCAAAGAACATCCAACAAGCAACAGGGGTACAAGGAAGAAGCGTGGGAACCACATTATATCCTGCAGCCTCTCTAACTTGCTTTGAGCTCAAGAGAAGGTAAGGTACTGACAGTTCCCAGAAACAGACGCAGACCACCCTTGCCCTGGCCTCCAACATACCGACAGCATGGTTTTCCCAGCAATGCCCCGCAGAGTCATCTTTGACTTCCATCAAGTAACATCCCTCCAGGTCACACAGGGTACCAAGAGTGGAAGGTCTACAAAACTGTGAACAAGGGGGACTTACTCCACAGCATAGACTGAATTTCTGAAGGTCCTCAACAGGAGACCTCAATGCTGTGTTCCTCATTGCCCCAAAAGCAACTGAGAAAGGCAACACCCCAGAGCAGAACACGGATACCACTTTCCGAAAAACATACTAACAACCACAGAAGCAGCTTCCAGTGCCTCACCATTAATTTATTTACTGTAACCAGAACATCAGCTATGCGAGGCAGTCCTGACATCAGCCACAAGACCAGCAGAGAAGCTATGGCAGCCAGTCCTGACATTTGGGGAAAGGCAGATTTGTTACGTTCAATTTCACTCATTTTTGTATTCCTGCAAACTGCACAATTCTGCAATGGAAGGACACAGATTCTCCCAGATGAGCCCCGAAACTCAAAAGCCAGCTCCTGCCCCAGTTTCTGCATAATCATCACATGCAGACAAGGAATGTCTGCCTGCACAGGTATAAAAGCTAACAGCTATTAAAGAATAAAACAGCCTCTTGAGTTGTATTTTTTCCTTGGCAATTTGGACAGCCGAGAACAAATAATGGCTTGTCACTGATTATTTTCCCTGCAATGGGAGCAGGCCTGGGGATCCCACAAGGAATGCGTGGATCTGATCCTGTGATGAGTGTCTGCTTCGGATCAGCAACCAGCAAGGTACCTTGGTGCCCTGTGCGCACATCGCTCCTCCAGACAACCCTCTGCATCTATTAGCAGCATCTGCTGCTAATAAACAAGGAGAAGCCAAGCTACCAGCTCGCTGCTATTTTTGGATTAGAAGCCTGTTTTGAAAGCAAAGGAAATTTCCATCTTTCACAAAGGCCTTTAACCTTCTTTATGTGGGAAACTACCTGCTGCATATTCCCACCAGGCATACACTCACATACAGATTCTTTAAATTACCTGAAATGCTATTAGCTTAATTTCCAAATCAGAAGCTAAAGCACGCTGCCAGAAGAGAGAAAAGAGGTTATAAATTAACATTAGCCACAAGCGTAACATAAACCCAACTCTACACCGCTGAGCCGGTGAGAGACAGATGAGCCATCAGTTGTTCACAGAGAAGGGCACTGAGCAGTGAAGGAAGATCCCTTTTCCCGTGCCACCGGAGGCTCTCGGACCTAAGCCACGCAGTCTCAAGGATCTGGGAAAGGAGCATTCGCACGGTCCACACCATGAAGCAGTAAACTCAGAAAAAAAGCAGTGCTAAGGGTCAAACAATCTGACGTCTTACATCATTACAGACAGATTTGCAAGAAAACAACGAGCTCTCTTTCCACTGTAGGACACCCCATAGCGTAACACCGAGATAAGCACTTCCATCGCAATCCTCAGAGTCAAAAAAAAAAACCCTCATTGCAGATTTGAGTTGAAGGAAGACAGCGGGATTATTCCTGTGATGAATACAGCACCTTGTCTTGCACTCCAACTAGCCCTGACACTTTTCTCTGACTAATCCACGTAATAGATATAAACAGGCCTCAAGCAAAACCACAGATCCTTAGTAACTCTTTGCTTCAAAAATCGAGATCTCAGTTTGGTTACTCAAGCCTTCTATTAGCCCTGGGTGTTCCCAGCAGAATTCTGACAGCACTCAAATCTCTGCATGTGGATCTCAAGGTATGAAGGGTTTTGAAGGCTGGCTCAAGTCGCAGATCACCTAAGAGTCATAGATCCATCAAATGCTAGTTTTTAATTCCTTTGTATCAAGTGCCAGCAGCCTGCGGTGTGCCCAATGTCAGCAAAACTGGAGGCAGAGGAGCATGGGACTGAGACACACGAGCCAAACGCAACACAAAAGCTCCAGCTTAAAGGCCAGTTTAAAGAAAGCACCCAAATCTAACAGAGTCCTTTTATTTCTGTTCAAAAATAGGTTTTCCCACCAGTGTTATAACTTGGGGGTTGGTGCTGAGGACTGACTCAGGACCTGTGAATGCTTCGGGCTGGCAGTGCTGCAAGAATGGGGGAAACCGCCCCTAAATGTCCTTTCTTCTCAACCCTTCCCAGCTCATCACTTCCCAAAATCTAGTTTTTAAAACCCGAAGAACAAACAGTGTCACCTTTACCAGCAGCAATTCGGAATGGAGGCAGGGTGGGGGGAATTTTGGGAAGCGGCCGCGTTCCTGGAAAACACTGTGGATTTTGTATATGACCCTTAGAGTTAAGGTATATTCGATTATTTTTGAGATTATTCACAAGAACATGATTGCAACCAGAGAATCAAAGGGCTGCAGCAGCAGCAAGGGACTAACCTAGAGGGGTTCTCCAGTGACATTTTGCTGCTTCCCCTCAGGCACGCGAGCCCAAACTCTCCTGCCTGCCCACGCCCCCCCTTCCCCTGCCTCTTCCCCATGTCTTTGCTGCATTGTGTACAATCTGGAGCCCTGAATATTCACCCCGTTCCAAAACTATCTGGGCTCTGATTAGGGAATGAAACATGCGTCACTGTATCTGCACATCAAAGACCTCGCAGCCATGGCAGCATCCGCAGGGATGGGAAAGGGAAGGAGCAGAACAGAGGTGACAGTAGGGACTGATTTTGCGTAGGGGGAGCTCCCCATTGAGATTTTTGTCAGAGTGTATTTAAAGACCTGGGAGGCTGCAGTTCCTCTGAGCTTTCATCATTCCTGCTCAGCGCAAACCCGGCTTCACCAACCCTCCTCCCTCCCCTTGAAACCCTTCTCAGCATCCAAACGAAGTGTCAGCTAGAGACTGATGTCAGCCTGAAATCTGCTGGCACAAAGTTGTTGTTTTCACATTTTTGTTTTTCCACTTGTCTGCATTATCCACAGCGACTTGAATATTCAGATAGCTCAGATAACACAAACCGATGTCTCCAGTGTGTGCAAAAAGGAGACTGTCAGAAAAGAGATGCCAGTCTCTTTCAAATGCCCTGAGATGCTCAAATCTTTTTTGCTTTTCCTGGACAATCAAGTCCCCTTTTTCCCCCCTCTTCCCTCTTCTTTGATATAATTATTAAAAAAAAAAAAAAAAAATTGGTCTTCAGATACTAATTTCACCACCGGACCCTCTCAGTCTGAACACATCCTTGCAGTCACCTAAGCACCTTATGCACCACCCCCAGAAAAGGTGCAGGAGTTGTCTCCTTCCTGATCCTGGTGCAAATCTCCCCAAAGCTCAACACTGCCAGAGGAGCGCAGCTGTTAGTTTAATTTTGTCCTGATCTTTACAGCTGATGGACGGCTCGATAATGGCCATACCTGAGCAGTCAGCTCAATTATAGGTACCTAACCTTGTGGAATCCGGCCGAATTGGCTTGTAGAGCACTAACAAATTTCCAGGGAGGGAAGCACAGGGCAATAAATCACTCGGAGATGAATTTAAGCTGCCCGTTGTTTAGACTCACTTTCCTTGGTTATTGTTTAGAGATCCCTTCAAAGCAGCACAGGGGAGCACAGCCCAGAAACCACCGCTTTAACTAACGCACCTGAGACACCAGTTGTCGGAGCTCAGCAAGTTTCCGCAGCTTGAGGGCTGCCCAGCAATCCCCAAATTCACTGGAGGGAGAGAACGCCTGGATGGCAGAGAAGGATTTAGACTCTGACCTCTCTTTGAGGCGATACCCTAATTCTCAAATCAGTTATCTTGTAGTGCTCTGAACACGTAAGTGAAGAATCCACTTACGTGAAGAAGCCCATCTTCCTTCTGTGCAAACCAGCGCAGAATTTGCAAATACTGAGACGCTGCAACACCGTGACGAATAACCAATCCCATCTTCTTTATACATCTGCAGAAAACTTTCAACCCCTCGTGCCAGCGGGTCTGAAGGCACACAGATTTCTGCAGAAGCCGCGCTGATGGTAAGGTGCAGAGAGGTGATGGGACTACCTCTGGCCTGCCCGAGCAGCACGTCTCCAGCCTCCTAATTCCACGCCAAAGCCTTCAGACCATGTCACAAGAGCCTGCTCTCTAATTAGATGACTTACATGACTAACCAACACAGTGTGAATTGGACATGAGCTAGTGCGGTCTAAACCACGGTTCAGATTTCCCTTTGGGAGACTCCTCCTGCTTTAGAGATTGATATTTGTTTTTTAAAGAACACACGACTACGGGTATTCATACGGATACAGGAACAGATCAGAGAAGCAGTGTTCACACACCTTAATCATCACTTTAATCTGGTTTCTAATATTTTGTAGATTTTTCCTATCCTTTTCACAGCTCCAACAAAGAATAACCCATTAGCTGAACTCAAAAATAAAACCCAACAGCTTCAGGCTATAAATAACCAAGTCAGATATGCAGGATTCTGTAAACTCCTATTTTCACCATGCAAGGGCAAGAAAACAGGAAAGGCAAGGAGAAAGGGTGGAGTTAGAGACGTTTGTTTTTTTTTTTTAACAGCATATTGCTGTTAACAACAGATAATGCTTATATACAAACACTGTGGAGATTGCCAGAGCCAAAGAGACACGTGCCTGAGGTGCAGAATCATAAACCACCACGCTGGCTGAGCCTGTAAAGCTGTCTCTGACCGGCCCATAGCCATGGGACAGAGAAAAGGTATGAACTCAAGGCTTACGGCAGTAAAGCCACACCACACGCAAAGCTGTGTGGTAGGAAGCTTGACCCTGCCAGCTCCTTTCTTGCATTAGACAGCCTCGATTTCCTCCAAACATCTTTTTCAGCACTTGAAAAGGGTTGTGAAAGTGCAAAGCGCTGTCACTGGAGCAATGGCAGAGAGGGGAGAAAAGAGAGGAAATTTAAAAAGAAAATCCATGCACTGCAACACTGACGTGATCACCCGTCTCCAAAAACGCCAGAATGATGTGCCCCACTAAGTTTGCCAAGTCTGCAAAAAGAGAGGATTAATTCCTGTCTACCTAAACTCTTCCCGTAATTTCTAACAGCCTGGCAAACACCGTAACCGGTGAGTGCAGCCACTGCAGAGCCGCACCACTCCAACCCCGCGGAAAGAGGTCACGGAAGCCCCTTGAGGGCATTTAGTTGTCCCCCTCACAGGAAAACACCTCCATGACCAATCTGGATGGACCCATTTGGATGGATGGAATTCGGTCAATGCCACTGAGGCATCTAGATGAAGTGACTTGCTAGACGCTGAGGATGCCCCAGAGGACAGTGATGCTCAGCACCTCTCTTTGGCCAAGAGGACTACAGACTTTCTGTCCTGGCACATCTTAGCAGCAGTTCTCTGTGCTCAATTACCTCATGGAATACCTTAAAAATTCAGTACCTTTCCCCCAATTCAATCCTATCCCTGTTTCTTAACAAAAGCTTACAAACCTCATTTTTAAAATGATGGTTCTCATCATACTCAGGTATAATTATTTTGTTTAGGGATGTAGCAAAGAAATGGTATAAATTACGCTTAAGAAAACCCTTTGGCATTTTAACAGGCATTGGAAAGCACCAGTTTCAGAAGTGTCTCATAACGGATGTCTCCATGGATACCTCTTTGTCAGCATCTCATTAGATAAGAGCTGAGACGTGTAAGAGTATCTTCTCCTGCATTTCAGAAGGTACCTCAAAAATACTAATTATGCAAATTTCCATCCTCTGATGGATACTTGTAAGTTCAGGTGACAAAATGGATAAGCTGAGCTGTGCTAGGGAAGGAAGGCAGGACATTTCATTTAGAGACTCTTCTTACAATTGCTGACACTTGGGACAATTACCAGAGATTGGGGAACCCCTTTAGGCCACAAAACTGCTTCCCCACACACATCTTTCTTTTCAACAGCAAGAAGATAGAAAGGAAGAGACAAATGGAGAGGCAGAATTCGAAGAGCAGCATCCAGAACACCTGTGGTGTTTGAAAGAAAGCGGAAGAGTCTGCGTGGCAGAACCATCACCAGGACTAGCCAGGACCTGGTAGCTGGAGACACACAGCTCAGAGGAGTTAAGATGAACACTTTCTAGATACTCCACAGCTTAGGGACTAATTAGTCTCCATAAGGACGAAGACTTCAATCAAACCAAAAATCCAGCTCTGGTAGAAACACAGGAACCACAAAGCTAGCTTGACTTTCACAACAGCATCAACGGCACTAGAAAGACAAAGACAGCATTGAGAGGCCCATGTTACCTGTAAGCTAGACACCATTAACAAAAACCTCGGAAACAAGGTGAATTGTGGAAGATGGGTCCCATTGGGACCTCCAATTTGTTCTTCCATTGCTGAGCACAGCAGAGGTTATAAATGCTGCAATCTCCTACTCCTGAAGCAGCTGGGAGCCCACTCAGATCCCAGCACGGCTTAGAGCCGCCGCAGGGAAAGGTTTTTCTCTATCCCCGAGCAGCCTCTGTAAGTCAGTCTAATTCACAGGAGAAATCCCTTGGACTGCTCTCAATTATGCTGATGTGCAACAGCCCCATGGGACAATGTACCCGCGGGGGATTGCTGGCGCGCTGCTTCTTGGCTTCACCGCCTTCCTTGCTTCCCAGGTGGGAGCAGGGAAACAGGGAGCTCCATAAGGGAAAATCTCCCATCAGCTGGGTGTCTGAGCCCCTTCCCGTGGCACCACGACAAGGCTCAGGACTGAACCTGCAGGGATGACCTCCAAGTAGAACAGAATCTTACTGAATCCTTAGGGGGATAATCCAAGACGAGAGTTGCCTATTGGAAGTAATTCTTCCTGGAGACCTTCCTGTGCGGTGTTTCTGTTTCAGGCACGCTACTTTGAAAGCTCAGGAACAAAGCGGAGCCCTGCCAGGTTTCTCGCATCCAGAACAAAGACAGCTCACCTGAGAAGCTGCCACTGCAATGCTTTCAACAGAAATCGGGGTTCGGTCTTAGGACTGGGAAGTTTGGATAAGGCAGAAAGTTGGATCTGCACAGCGGGTTTGTACAGGTAAAAAGTCTGAGCCTGGGAGTGCTGCTGTGTCCCCAGCACGGTTCTGACTGGCACCGGCTCAGACCCAGCATAAAACTGGGTTCAGACTAAGAGAGGTGGATATGAATGTCGAGAACTGTCCAGGAAGTACAAAATGCTGTCTGCAATTAAAGCTGAGGGATACGCAGAGATGTGGTTTATTGGGAAGTGTTGCTGGGTTAGAAATAGTTACCCTCGAACCATCATCTTGCTGGCAGCTCACACTCAAAGGGCTTGCTCACACCCTTCTCCAAAGTTCATACAAAGTCCAGTTTATGCGTCTCAACTTAAAAACTCAAGGTCAATTCTGAGTGTCCCCATTATCCATGTCTACAATGAGGATACGGGCACTTCACCGTTCCCACGGGAAAGGTGTGGCAGCCTCTATCAGGCAGACACACCACCACGAGACACCGCATACACGTTACATCACCAACTTATTACGCTTTGTTCCTTGATGGCTGTTTCTTCAAAATTCTTCTGCTGCTCATTTGCAAAAACCTTCTTTTATCCCAGGGAAATTCAGTGTTGATCGGAGAGATGCACCAAAGCGGGTCAATCTCCCTGTTTTTTCTAATTAGTCAACACCAGTGCTCTCCAGCACTGAGATCATCGCAGCGCCTGATCCACGGCCCTCCTGCCTTCCACACCCGGCTGAAGCCACGCTCAGCTCCCACCACACTGTCCTTTCAGCCTAAGGCACGCCAACACTGGGCACGGTAATTGCAACCGCTTCTTTCTCTTCTTGCCACGTGATTTTTGACTGAGCAGTGATGGTACCCCCACTGAGCAGATCAAATAATTCTGTTTCATCTGTCGCACAAACACCAGTGGATTTAATTATGCAAAAATTGGCTCCCTTGTGGCCCATCTTCATTATTAGTCCTTTACCTGAGGCTGTGTGAGCAAAAATATTTTGAGTTTTTCTAATGACAACTACTTGTATTTATATAGTGCCTGTCATCCCAAAGAATCCCCCAGCACCGTAAAACCAGGGAAGCACCGTACTTATCCTAAACTGTGACTACCGCAACAGTGCAACGGGGCAGCTCTAACACACACAGTGATCTGGGCATGAAAGGAGGAAAGTTTCCCCAACCTGTGACAAGAAGGCAAAAGAAAAAAAAAGAACTTTACACAGTGAGTTTCTCAGCACTGAGACGTTTGGCACAGTCCTACCAAACCAGTCAATCCCTTCGGGACGCTGCCATGCAGAAACAGGGGCGGCTCTTCAGGGGCATAAAGAGTACAGAAGCTTTCAGGCACTGATCGTGTTGAAAATAGATTTTTCAGCCCCATCAGGCTGGAGATAATGCCATTGAGTCAGGTACCCTAAAGTAAACATCGACGTCCTGCAGCTTGTGGAGAGCTCAGAGGAGGTTCAGGAACTTCTCAAACACAGGAAGGAAACGGTGCAATTTACCCAGAGCACTTCAGAGGCTCAAATGCCACTAATTTTTTAAAGGGCAGACTTACGCAAACCTGAATTTAGAGCATTTTTTTCTCCCAACTGTTTTCTCTAGGAGTCCCTCTCCTAGAACAAAGCCTTGTTGTGCGTAAGAAAGAAGATATATCCACTCCTCACAAAAACTCTCATTACGTAAGGAAAATTCACTAAAAGATTCCTGGCTCCCACCTCCGCTCCGCTCTTCCAAGAGTGGCACGCCAGGGCTTCCAGCTACCAATGAAGCACCATTACACTGTGATTTCCTGAAGATTTGATCGGAAGAATTATTATGCTCATGATAGGTGTGGTAGTAATTTTAATCTAAACATCTCCTTTAAAGCAGATGTGAAGAAAGTGAACAGCTAAGGTTAAGCAAAGCTAGGTTCTCAATATTGAATATGACATTAAAAAGTTGGGCAGCTGAATAAAAAGGATGGTAACCTATCAACAGGCTGAGAGAGTTGGGGGTGTTCAGCCTGGAGAAGAGAAGGCAGCTCCAGGGTGACCTTATTGAGGCCTTCCAGTCCCTAAAGGGGGCCTACAAGAAAGCTGGAGACGGACTTTTTACAAGGGCATGGAGTGATAGGACGAGGGGGAATGACTTCAAACTGGAAGAGGGGAGATTGAGATTAGATATTAGGAAGAAATTTTTCACTCTGAGGGTGGTGAGCCCCTGGTGCAGGTTGCCCAGAGAAGCTGTGGCTGCCCCATCCCTGGAAGTGTTCAAGGCCAGGTTGGACGGGGCTTGGAGCAACCTGGGCTGGGGGGAGGTGTCCCTGCCCAGGGCAGGGGGGTGGAACTAGATAATCTTCAAGGTCCCTTCCAACCTAAACGATTCTGTGATTCTATACAGGGGTCAGGGAGTCAAGAGCAGCTACTTATTTTCTACCACAGCCATCCCCCATGACCTGGAGGAAATCATATGGCTTTTTGAGTTTCATTTGCCTATTCAGCCGCACATGAAAGATAGCTCAGAGTCATCGTGGTGATCAGAGGAAAGCACTCTGATAGCAGACCTGCCAGCTACCCTCAATGTGTACTTCTGTGGTATGACATTCTTTTTGTCAGAGGACTTCTTTTTATTCTTCGTGAATTTCCTCAATAACTACAGCTTTCAGAATACATTTTAAGACAAAGACATGCTTGAATATTAATGCTATTGAAAAAAAATGGGAGTTGATAGTATGTCCTCGATCATGTCTAGACAGAACCAGATATAATGGATTTCTAGTATCTAGGTAGTAGATATAAATAGATTAATATTACTCAAAGACCTGGAACATCTCTATGCATTATCCAGGGAGGAGTGATCCTATAGCACAAGCCCTTGGCGAATATCTACTGCCTAACGAAGAGCACACCATTCAGCCCCTGAATCTCTACCTGCAAAGTACCTGGAAGAAAATGGTGCTGGGGACTTGCTCAGAGTCCACTTGCCCATTTCTTCTCTTCTGGTAAAGTGGGTGACAAACACCATCAGAACCAACCCCTAAACTGGAGCTCAGTAAACTTGAAGATCAGGAAACTGCATCCAAAGGCTGCAGGCGAAGTGCCCTACCAACCTCTGAGCTCAAATAGGAACATCAGTGTTCTAGTCAAACAACTGGCCAAGAAAACATGAGCGGCAGATGTGAGGTCAAACCTGGGTCTGAACTGTGTTTCAGAACCCTCAAAGACAGCAGATGAATTCCCAGCTCTGAGCTCCTAAGAAATTCATACTCCCATCCTGTTACAGCCAGCAGCCCAGAAAAGGCAGGAACTGAATTCCTCCAGCATCTTACCGAGCCATAGTGGATGCTGTTGTGATCAGACGCCCCTTTGACTGTTCATCATAGGTCCATTGACAGCAAAGTGCCAAAGAGGGATTCAGCCTCAGGTGCACCAAAACTAGTAAGGGCAGAGACAGCATCAACACTTTGTCTGATCCCTCCTTCTCATATAAGTATATTTTTGATTGTGAGACTCACACAGCACAGCATGACTCTAATGCTATCCCTGCAGACTATCCCTACTTTTTCCTTTTGGAAGGGACAACGTGGCTCCCATGAATGTGCCCCAATTTTCTCCTGCACCCACTCCCCACCAGCAGTTAGCTGGGATCCTTGGCAGCCTTGCATCAAGCTCACTACGCTAAACTTCCAATTTCTTCTTTCATTGAGAAAAAGCCACCGTTGGGAACTGGCAGACTTTTGCGGGGGGGTTGCTGGCTTTGAGTCATGGGCCAAAGCAGCACTTGCTCTCCACCAAGGCTAGAGTCTTGGTACTGTTGAGTACCCCAAACGTTAACATTTGCAGGAGCAAAGAAGGAATAATCTCGCATAGACCTAGCTGCTGAGGAGCAAAAACATGCAGGAGTCCAGGATCCCTGCCTGGGTTTCGGAGAAGCCCTATTCCCATTACTTATGTCCACAAGTTTGCTTCCCCAACAGTAACACAGAAATGCTTATTTGGACCCAGAGCTGGTTTGGCAAAAGCAGCAGAGTGTTGGCATAAGAAGCACTCACACTTAGCCAGGAGTTCAGCAACATGGAGACCGTTGTTGAGAAAGGGGAAAAAATGAGAAAGAAAAAAACCCAAACAAACAAACAAACGAAAGAGCGAGCAGGAGTGGGTTCATCTATGAGTTAAGACTGTTTTAGGTGTAAGCCTGAGGGAATTAACTTTAACATTCCATTTCAGCTTCTTTTTCGCTTTCTCTTTTGCACAAACTTGCATCTCCTGTCAGACTTTGATGGCTTTATGTAACTGTTTAAAAATTGAACAAGCTTCTTAACTTAGGTTTAGCAGAACACACTTTTTTGCCTCTCTCTCTCTCGAATGCACATTAAGAATAAAGATTTCCGGAGAAAACAAGACCTTTTCCATCCTCTGACATCAGCCACTGTAGTACATAAAGCCACGTCCTTGAGGACTGTATTTTTTGTACATTCTGTTCCAGTACAAGCCAACGCATCTGCAGCCCCAGTGGGCTTTACAACTGGTAGCTGGAAAGAAAGACTCATCCCAGAGAAAATACACAGGTTAACCACCGCAGCAGCACCCACAGCGCAACACTGCAACAGGGGGGAGAATCCTAGAAAGCAGTAATGAGGAAAGAAACCCAAAAACCTTGGCAGCGAGGTACGGCAGCGAAAGCCCCGAGTGGCGGGCAGGGGGTTGCCCTACATTATGGCCGGAGAGACAGTCTCTGACCTGCTGCTATCATGAGAATAATTTTTCTNNNTTTTTTTTTTTAATACAAGCTGAAAAAGTTTCTGCTCTGTGTGACTAGATGAAAAAGCTTGAGAAGAGACTCCCTCGAGGCTCAAAAAACAGAAGCAAATAACCCCCACCCTTTTCTGTGTGTTTGTATTTCCTAATTACATCTCTTTCTAAGCCAGAATGGTATTTGTTGATGCTTCAGGTTGGCAATGCTGGTGGAAGAGGCTTTCGGGGAAAGCCAGTAAAAATATTCAATGGCAAGATTTGTAATTAAAGCCCTTCTCTTCTTTTGCTTTGCCGATTAGAAAGTGCCTGTCTGTGTTTGCATTGTGGGGTCTTTAGGGCAAACGCTGCTTTTTACTGTTTCCACAAGCTCAGAACAACAGACTCTGTCCGGACCGGAGGCCACAAGCTATATTCAACAACAAGCCCATGGCACGGCCATCTCTCGCTCGAGCTGGTTTGCTCCCAGCTTGGAGCTAAACCACAGGGCTTGCGGCGGCGGGCCAGGCCTGCAAAAGGCACCAGCCACGGACTTTACCCAGCTCCAGTTTTGGGAGACAATGTGCAAAGCGCACCCAGTTCTGCTCCTGGTCATCACCGCAGCAGCCCGGGCAGTCCGGCTGCCACTTCGCACGTGGTGTTCATCCTCTCCTCCCAGGCGCTGGGCAACGCCACATGCCATCCTGCGGCAGCGTCTTTCTGTTCATTAACCCTCAGCATCCGTGGACATGGCAATCCCAGCCAGCAAATCCAGAGTTCCTGCCGCACATCAACACTAGCGGCCTTCCCCCAAGGCAATAGTGCTGTACTTCCCCCAAGTCGCAAAAAAAAAGTCCCAAGGGACACAACTGCATCGAGCAGTGCAATCCCAGCAGCATAAAACCAAATTAAACATTTTGATACCCAACATCTCTTGCATCCAGACAACCAGGACGTGATAGTCTCGCAACGCCGCTGCACGGAGGCCAGCACGATGCTGCCCCTTCTAGGGACGGGAATGCTGATGTACAGCAAAAGTTATGAGTTTTCCAGTACCACACAGTGAGTCAGGAAAATTATATTAAAGAACAGGACAATTTACTGTGCTTATGTGCTGCTTATCTGATGGCTGTATGGAAGATGTAACTCATTCCTGCCCACACCCCCCTGCAGTACGTGGGGTGGGCTGTTAAAGACTGCAAATGAACTACTAACTACAAAGGCACTTATGAGCACTGTGTTTTTTTCTCCTCTGCTGCTTTTGCCTGCCACATTCCCATGCCAAGTTTCGTGTGTCCCCGGCCTGATGCTGTCCCTGGAGGAGGTACCCTCCACACCCACGTAACCCCCCATGTGTTGCTGGTTACGTGGTGTCGTATCCGTGCATCCCAAGTCAGTTCGTAGTGCACACGGAAAGTCATGCTGGTGTCTCAGCATCCCACAGTGGACAGGAACCTGCTTTGAGGGTGCTGCCGAGCCCAGGGGCCGTACGTGGTACGGGTTTGCCTTAGGGACCGTCCAGGCACAGAACAGAAAGTCCCAAGTATAGACCCAAACTATACACTGTGAGTGGGACTTCAGAGTCTAAAAGTTGGATGGAGGAACCACTAGACCACGGGTCCAGAAAACAGAGCAGCGTCTCAGAGACCATCAGCACAATTTTAAGAGTCCTGACTGCAGCTTCACGAGCTTTTTGAATGTGGCCTGCTTAGGCATCTGCGCTGTGCATCCAGAGTTTAGTATGTGGATCTAACCAGACAGCAGAAGCGTCATCAGTGAAAGGAATGCCTAATGCACATTTGCAGAACAGGGCCACGCGTTGCAGCCACATCAGGCAAAAAGCAAATAATGAAATACTAATTGGAAGAAGATCCTGACCCTGCCACAGAGGCTGCAGAGCCATTGCTGCCGGCACATGAGCCCTGGCTCTACAGCACGAGCAGAGGGCCTGGCAAGGTGCAAAGGGAGTACACATTCCCCGCTCGGCCCAGGGCTCATCCTTGCAAGGACGCTGCTCCCCAGCATGTCACAGGCGGCTGCAAAACGGTGCGTGACGCCTGCCAGCCTGACTAGAGCTTAAAATCGCACAAAGCCGGCCCCCAAACCAGGCTGAACTGCTCTCAGCCACCCCCATTTCCTTACCCATACTGTACAAAGCCACGAGGGATCACCGCCCACCCTTGTGACTCCCGCAGAGGCGGCTGCACCATGCTCCGTGCCACGGAGATGACTGGACCCGCACTGGCCTATATGCGGCACATTATATAAGCTATATGGGAGGCAACTCTTTTCGCACCACCACCAATTACCTGGTTAACCCCAAAATCGCAGCAGACCCACAGCTGCCTATGACAGCGCCGCTCAGCTCAACTGCTCAGTGCCAAGCAAGAGTTATCCACCGCCAAACTTCTGACCTAGTTCTGCGTTGTGTTTCTCCCCCTCCCTGCTCCTGCCCTCAGTCCCCAATTAAATCTGTGTGAGATTTCCTCAATTATCCTCTTCCTGCTAATAGATGTGGAAAGAGGATGCCATAACAATGTATTCCCCTGGCAGTGGTTCAAAATAAATCTCAGAATTAATGTTGAAGAGTGCAGGATGTAGGAATATTTTAATTAAACATAAATGTATAGAAACGAGCAGTTACATTTAAGAAAGCTGATTTTTTTTCTGTGACCACAATACTTAACCTCTCAGCCAGGCAGTGAGAATCCTCGTGCTCTTATTTAATTGACAGGCCAATAAATCAGCACTGATCTCCCCTTTCTGCATAGCCGTGCATGCTGATGTTTAGCTGAGGTCAGCTATTTCGGAATACAGCAATACTCAACTAGCACAACCTAAACAGCAACGTGCATGGGAATCCTGTTTGGAAAACACTCAAGTTTGGAAGAGGCAAAGTATGCTAAGGCTTAAAACACACATACATATAACAAAACTTGGAGCGGGGGACCTAAACAATAAAAATCTGTGTTTGGGAACTTTTGCAGGAGAAAAAGCTTATATGTAACATTGGAAAGAGGAGGAGCAGGAACAAAGAACTCCTATTTGAACACATTAAATAAGATATTCTGATAGGCGCTCGCAATTCTGGATGAATACAGAGATAATTTGAACAAGATTTCTAATTGAGACAAAAAATGCCTGTGAAGAATAGGTAATGAACAGTGCCTGGGAACTGCTTTGCCCATTACAGAAGACGGCAAGCCTTTGTTCAACTTTATAGGCCCCTTTCAACTCATCCCAGAAAAGTATTGAGAGATAAGAAATTGCAAGTCTTCACAAAAAGGAGGCTTTAATCCAATAGAAACTACATCTGCACACCTACAAGCTGCATTTTCCATACCTGAGTTCCTACTTTATCTCCTCTGTTTATCCAAAACTGTATCTTGGGCCAGAAACGCTATAGTATCTCCTAACAACGAGATAACAAACTGAAATTAAACACATCACTGCAAAGGGAGCTCAGTGTGGCAATATTACAGAAGAAAGAAAAAAAAAAAAGGTTATTTTAAGCCTGGTGGAGAGTAATATGCAGCATATTAAAGGAAACCAGACCGCATCCCTGCTGCAAACACGCAGTAAACTTAACAGGCAGCAATAAGCACACAGCAAAATAGCTAGCAGGGTGATCTCAAAATTATTTAGGGCACTGCAGTGCCGGATGAGGCTGAAATGAAAACAGATGAAGACTTTAAGCCAAGGTAGCAAAGGAAACGTCTCCGCAATGAGATGTGAAACCATCTCCCACGGCAAGGAACCGACGGGCTATCTAAAAATCACACGAGACCGCAGAAACGAACAGGCTTTCGCTGTGCTAGAGATGGACTGAGTAGAGAAAGAAAAGGAAAGAAAACATTTTTTAACTATTCTCCAGTATTTCTTTGTGCTTTATGTGGGACCTGGATGTTAAAAATTATTAACGCCCCTGGGAACACAGTGCCATCTCTCAAAACCCTTGTCCCCTTTTTGTACAGGAAAGGCAGCGACTCCTATCCCACTGAAATTATAAGCAGCAATACTCTGCTTGTCTCTGGAAAACTCACTTTCTCTAAATATCTCCTGAGAGGCTCTAAACAAAAAGCTGCAGCTTCCCCGCTCACCTACCTCCCATTGCTGTTTGCTGTGTGTACACCAAAGGCCTTCGTTTCCACCTTAATGCACATGTACTGACGCTATTTTTGGCCAAGAGTGACGTGGCTTTGTTTGCATAACTGGGTTCCCACCTCATGATCTGCCGCTCTAATAGTTTGCAAAATAATAGCTGGAAAATGTTCGATTCCCACAGAAGTGCCTGTAAAGTTCGGTTTGCCTTTATCGTAAGGCCAAAAAAAAAAAAAAAAAAAANNNAAAAAAAAAAAAGAGGAAAAAAGTCTTTCTGCAGAAGCACAGAAGGCACTCACAAAATGACCCAGCAAGATGTAAACCAAATTATTTAGCAGTGACCAGCTGGGATGCGGGGATTTAATACTGCTCCGGTTTAGGTGAAAGACTATCAAAACAGAAAAGACAAAACAAAACTCACACAGGAAGATAACTGTTTTCACACAGTGGATTTTTAAAGACTACAGCCAACTCCACTGCAGACCTGATTTGTAACAACTCGCGTCAACCCAAAATATCGTCCATAGGAAATGCAAACTTACCAGTGATGGTTAGAAACAAAAGCAGAGCTCAAAATAGCAGCATTTCAGATGAAGCGAGTACGTCGGTTGGACTATGTTCAACTGTCAAAACTGAGCTGTAATCACAGATCTCTCCTGAGGAATACTTGATATTTGTCCAGTGTTAAAAATAAAAGTGAGATATCGTAGAAGAGAAAGAGATGGCCCTAATAAAGAATGCAGGGAAATAAATCACGTGTACAAAAAGATCCAACCACTGGTTCTTCTTGTCCAGTCCCCAACTACTGGCAAAAGACAGACAGAACCCATTTCTACAACAACTTTGTCACTGCAACATGCTGTAGAGGTGGGACTGAACGTTTTCCTAATCTTTGCAGCTGACTGAGCCAGGAGAATTGACCATTTTTGTTTTAGCACATCTTTGTTTTGAAAGTACCAGTGTTTCAGGTTCTTTCTTCACTCCCAGCCAAAGCTTCGTCTCCCAGGATGGTGTTGCCTGAGCAAGAACTTCACACTTGGGCAGGATTATTGCTCACTTTATACTTGAGACATCTCCCTTCTCTATCTTCCTCCCTCATCCATCACCCTTATCCACCCTCGACCCCAACATTAAAGGCGCTTGCGGAGTTTCATTTTACATACTCATCGGCTCCAGTGAAGTCACACAGATAAAGGAGTAACACAAGACCATGAGCAGCTCAATCCCTTACAAACCCTGGCTGCAGTAAAGAGAAGGGACAGAGGCCGTGGTGGGGAAAAGCTCTCCCTCCTCATCTCTAGGAAGAAATTTCTCACCTGCACAAATCACTGAGCTGCCAGAGATGGGAGAAGAGTCTAGAAATATCTTTTTTACCCTGCACTGAAACATCACATCCTGGGAGCTTGGCTCACGGCGTTGGCTGGCCGATTGTCAACAGGGGAATTACACAGCAAGCGCCACACAGTGCAACCACAGGGAAAACACCTGACAGTACACCGTTCAGCAGGCTCGACGGAGACCAAATAACATACCCGCTTGCAAAAGACTGCATTAGCTGCTTAACCATTTCGTGGAGCTGCTGCGGAGCAGAAAGCCTCCCAGTGCAGAGCCCAGGTCTGTCGTACTGCAAAGACAGCAGAAATCTCCCAGAGGTGCTCAAGCCAGCAGTGGCCCACACAGCTCAACATCTGGGAGTCAACACTCACAAGGAAAAGGCAATCCCACAAGACAGCTTCTGCCAGCATTGCCCCGTGCGATTCCAGGAACACAGAGCTCACTGCCAAGACGCCTGAGTGCATCACTGCCATGGTGAAGCCTTGAAAAGCTTTACATCACCTTTTTCTCGTTGTTTTCCTGGTTTCTAGAGGGTTTCACCTGATTGCAGCCCATTTCAGTGCCTGAAAGACAACTGCAACAAAGGCAGCAGCCCTGTAGCCCGGTCACTGCTTAGCAACATAGAATCATAGAACCGTTTAGGTTGGAAACCACCTTTAAGATCATAGAGTCCAACCATTAACCCAGCACTGCCAAGTCCACCACTAAACCATGTCCCTCAGCACCACATCTACAGGTCCCTTAATACTTCCAGGGATGTCAACTCCAACACTTCCCTGGGCAGCCTGTTCCAGTGCTTGACAACCCTTTCCGTGAAGAAATTTTTCCTACTATCCAATCTAAACCTTCCCCGGTGCAACTCAAAGTCATTTCCTCTTGTCCTGTCACTTGCTGCTTGGGAGAAGAGACTGACCCCTCCTGGCTACGCCCTCCTTTCAGGGAGCCATAGAGAGTGATAAGGTCTCCCCTCAGCCTCCCTTTCTCCAGGCTGAACACCCCCAGTTCCCTCAGCACTCCTCATAAGACTTGTGCTCCAAACTCCTCATCAGCTTCGTTGCCCTTCTCTGGACACGCTCCAGCACCTCAAAGTCTTTCTTGTTGTGAGGAGCCCAAAACTGAACACAGTACTCGAGGTGGGGCTTCACCAGTGCCAGGTACAGGGGAACAATCACTGCCCTAGTCCTGCTGGCCACACCGTTTCTGATACAAGCCAGGATTCTGTTGGTCACCTTGCCTACCTGGGCACAGTGGTGGCTCACATTCAACCGGCTGTCAACCAACACCCCAGGTCCTTTTCCACCAGGCAGCTTGCCAGCTACTCTTCCCCAAGCCTGTAGCATTGAATGGGGTTGGTGTGACCCAAGTGCAGGACTCAGCACTTGGCCTTGTTGAACCTCACACCACTGGCCTCGGCCCATCGATGCAGCCTGTCCAGATCCCTCCGCAGAGCCTTCCTACACTCCAGCAGGTCAACAATCCTGCCCATGTTCTCTGCAAACTTAGTAAGGGTGCACTCAATCCCCTCATTCAGGTCGTCGATGAAGACATTAAACAGAACCCAATACTGAGCCGTAGCTCAGTACTCAGGACTGGCAGCCCACCACTTGTGACCAGCTTCCAACTAGATTTAATTCCATTCACTGTAACTCTCTGGGCCCAGTCATCCAGCCAGTTTTCCACCCAGCAAAGAGTATGCCCATCCAAGCCATGAGCAGCCAGTTTCTCCAGGAGAATGTTGTAGGAAATGGTGTCAAAAGCTTTACTAAAGTCCAGGTAGACGACATCCACAGCCTTTCCCTTATACACTAAGCATGTCACCTTGTCGTAGAAGGAGATCAGCTTAGTCAATCAGGACCTGCCTTTCATAAAACCATGTTGACGGGGCCTGATCACCTGCTTGTCCTGTACATGCCCCGTGATGATACTCAAGATGATCTGCTCCATAACCTTCCCCAGCACCGAGGTTAGACTGACAGACCTGTAGTCCCCTGGATCCTCCTTCCAGCGCTTCTTGTGGATGGGCATCACATTTACTAACCTCTAGTCCACTGGGACCTCCCTGGTTAGCCAGGACTACTGATAAATGATGAAAAGTGGCTTGGTTAGCACTCCTGCCAGCTCCCTTGGGTGGATCCCATCCAGCCGCATAGATTTGTGTGTGTCTAAGTGCTGTAACAGGTCACTGACCGCTTCCCTTTGGATTATGAGGGCTTCACTCTGCTTCCCATCCCTGTCTTGCAGCTCAGTTGGCTGGGTACCCAGAGAACAACTAGTCTTACTATTAAAGACTAAGGCAAAGGCAGCATTAAGTACCTCAGCCTTTTCCTCATCCTCTGTCACTATGTTTGCCCCTGCGCCCAACAAAGGATGGACATTCTCCTTAGACCTCCTTTTGTTGCTAATGTATTTACAGAAACGCTTTATATTGTCTTTTATGTCAGTAGCCATATTAAGCTCTAGTTGGGCTTTGGCCTTTCTAATTTTCTCCCTGCATAACCTCATAACCTCCCTGTAGTCCTCCTGAGTGGCCTGCCCTTTCTTCCCAAAGTCATAAACTCTCTTTCCCCACCCCCCATGAGTTCCAGCCAAAGCTCTCTGTTCAGCCAGGCCAGTCTTCTTCCCCACCAGCTCGTCTTTCTGCACATGGGGACAGCCTGCTCCTGTGCCTTTAGGATTTCCTTCTTGAACAATATCCAGCCTTCTTGGACTCCTTTGCCCTTCAGGACTGCCTCCCAAGGGACTCTGTCAACCAGTCTCCTAAACAGGCCAAAGTCGTCCCTCAGGGAGTCCAAGGTTCTGCTGACCCCTCTTCCTTACTTCTCCAGGAATCGAAAACTCTGTCATTTTGTGGTCGCTACGCCTAAGACAGTGTCCAACCTTCACATCACCCACAAGTCCTTCTCTGTTCACAAATAACAGGTCCAGCGGGACACCTTCCCTAGTTGGCTCCCTCACCAGCTGCGTCAGGAAGTTACCCTCAACACACTCCAGGAACCTCCTGGACTATTTCCTCTCCACTGTATTGTATTACCAGCAGACATCTGGTAAGCTGAAGTCCCGCACAAGATGAAGGGCTAGTGATTGTGAGACTTCTCCCAGCTGCTTATAAAATATTTTGTCTTCCTCTTCATCCTGGTTGGGTGGTCTGTAACGGACTCCCAGCGTGATATCTGCCATGTCAGCCTTCCCCCTGATTTTAGCCATATTTAGCTCAGTCCCTTCCCCAGCATTATGCTGACGCTGATTTGATATATCCACTTCCACATCTAAATACCTCAGAGACACCAAGTACCCCTGCAGCACAGCAAGTCCCCTTTAAAAGACAGTCACAAATCATTGCCTGGCTGTAGCGGGACCTGCTTGTTCCTCCAGGCAAGGCTAAACTCACCTAAAAATTTGGAAGCGTGTCAAGAGACAGACAGCTAAGGAGCACCTGTCATACAAAGGGCAGTGGTGGAGTTATTTCTGCTTTTACATATTTAAGTTCTTGTATGAGGAGGACTGTAAAGCAGAATCATTCAGTACTGACTCATATCTCTTGGAGGAATCTGCTTCTTGGGCATCCCACTCCAGCTGCGGTTTACAACAGGTCTTTTCTGGCTTGCAGCAATTATTCTGCTTTCCTTTCTCTCACTTACCAAATCATATCTCCCATCACTGGGAAGAAACCCTACAGTTGACACAACCATGCAAAGCAAGAGCAGACAAGCAGAACTGCAAAAGACAACACTTCGTTAGCATGCAGATTTGCAGGAAAATACATCTTGACCTGGGAAGCGACCAGCGCCCAAGCAGCTCTCCACGTTCAGCATAAATTAAATCCACTGCTGAGGGCGAGAGTGGTTCAAGGCTGATGGCCAAAGACCTCTCTGAAGGTGGTCCCCAACAGCCACAAGCTCTGTGCTGCGTCCCTGACAAGGGGGTGGTTTCTCCGCAGGCTCTGCAGCCTTCCCCACTCCTCAAAGGACGCCGCATTGCAGTCTGTCTTGGTATTGTGATGGCAAATGGTTATTTAGTACTTGTAACAGCAATACTGCAACCACACTATTATTCCATCTTTTTTCAGTTGCACAGGAGTGCAACCGCTGACCCTATCACACCAGACACAGCTAACACAAAATGTCTACTCTTGTTCAGATAAGACTGATCTTTCAAGGATTTTGGACAACAGGATAATAAATTTCCCTAGACATTAGAGACTGAAAGAGATTTATTAGGGGAATTATTCTCTATATTCTGTGCGGTCCATTAAGAGATGAAGTTTTCCCTAGTTCATCAAGGAGCTCATTGCAGGCCATGTGATTTCACTAATATAATACCCAAGTTCCCTTTGCAGCTTCTCATCCTGTTCATTTCATACTGCTCATTCTCCAAGTACAAGCACAGTGCTGGGTTAGTGTCCTAAGTTTAATTCAGGTATGAAAACCACTATAATTCCATAGAACAAAACTAGAGGCAAAATTAGACCCTTTATTCCTACCTGTGGTACTGGGAATCGGCAGCTTGTTACCCAAACCCTACTTCAGCTTCTTGGTTTCAAACCACAGAGCAAATCCAGCCAAAGCCAAAGCTCTCCATCACAGGAGCCGAAGGGGAATTGCCCTTGGCCATGTCAGTCTGATGATGCAGTGAAGTGCTTCGGACCTCATCTCTGAGAGTACACGTAACCGCTTCCCCTTCATCC
Organism: Ibidorhyncha struthersii; assembly: GCA_013398815.1. Lineage (NCBI taxonomy): Eukaryota > Metazoa > Chordata > Aves > Charadriiformes > Charadriidae > Ibidorhyncha > Ibidorhyncha struthersii. The sequence goes on from VZSZ01005863.1 coordinate 206,767, forward strand.
CTTGATGAGTTTCTGGATGTATTCACCTAGCCAGTGACCAGTGGCTTCAGCAGCACTTTTGTATGGAAGATGCATCTCAGAATCCCATCTCAGCAGCTACAGAAGAGATTGTGAAGCTATGACCTGTGCTTTTGCCTTTCCCTCCCCAAATTTAGCTCCTTTTCAGCTAAATACTGGTGACACTGCAGTGGCCTTGAATCACAAATGCAGCCAGAGCTTAGGAAGCACTACAAAAGCATTTGTTCCAATATTTATTCAGAGATTTTTCATGCTACACCTACCACGGACTTTAGTTTATTGAGAACATAGTGCACTGGGGAAGGGCAAACCACACAGAGTATATACTGCTGCCAAGCAAAATGTCATTAAGGTTTTAGCAATGCAACAAATTGAGTTTACATTAAAGCTTCTTTTGTATGAACCATATCCCAGAGTGAAACACAGTGACAGACCTGAGTAATGAGTTGAAGCAGAGCAATCAAGGTGGAACTACTGAGCGATAGGGAAAAGGATCCATTCCAAGCTGATATTTAAGATGAGGATAGAGAGCTTAATTTGAACTACAGAAGAGGTGATTATGTACAGTCACTGCTATACACACATTTAATACTATGTAGGATGCAGTACCTACCACCTGCAGTTGCACAGAAAACACCCCAGCGTCCAATTGCATCATAAAGACCATCACGAACAAGAAGCTGAGATTCTTCTTAATAAAGGCTTACATGTAACCTCTAAACACCTGAGAATCTCTTCCAAGTCTGAAACTTCAAATCTCTCTCTTGTGCTACCCCGAACAGAAACCCACAACTCAGAAGTTCACCATTTCGTCCTTTCAAGCTTCTCCTTCCTGTAAACATTCATGCTTACTGAAGCCCTGTCTGTCCCCAGGTCTGGTGGAGAAACACCCGTGCTATGGCACTGTTGGTCGAACACCAAAGGAATCAAGGCTTATGTCCCCCCCAGCACTGCTCTGTAGGAAAACACAGCACTCTTAAATGTTATTTCTAAACAAGACAAAATAACCAGAGCATGGTAAGCTTTTAAGTACCGCTCACTTCTGGTACTAGGAAACCTAAACTGTATTTTGCACTAATATTCATCACAGTCACTGGGGAGCAAGTTCAAAGTGCTCTCCATTCATGCGAAATGGACACAAACGGGTTTAGGGATGACCTACAGTTCACCGGAGACTATACACATTCATTCAATGTTCTCTGTGCTCTGACCAGTTCATAAACTAAATCGGATTAGACACATCAGACCCTAGGTGCTGAAAAGGCTGCCCACTGCTGCAAACCCCACTAATTCAGAGCACTCTTCACACAGACAGATGAGGACCATATAACAGCATTAGAGGGTTACGAGGCTCAGACAGGGGCATCAGGATCTGTCAGCCTGAACTGAATGGCTGGTTTCCTCCTTGAACGAGCAAGCCAATTTTTATTTATTTTTTTTAACAATAGTGCACAGACAGAGTTTTTCAGAACTCGCAAAAAACATTTCTAATGCCTAAGAGTGTCTTCACGGAAGAAAGCAATGGAAAAAAAAACTATATAAAGATTTCAGAGCACTGCCAAGTAGAGCAGCGTAACAGGTTTATCACGATAGAAAACAAACCCCCCAAAAATATTCAGATCAGACATACCCTGCCAGCAGAAGTACTGAATGTGTAAAATGAGAGAAAAGAGATTCAAAGAGGATGTATTTTCCTGGCAGCCCTCCATATGTGCGCATAAACCTCTCGTAACCAGCGCACTGATATTTAAACTGATTAGCACCAGGAAAGCCACGGGACTATGCTTTCTATCAGCCTATTCACACGGACAGAAGGACTCAAAAATGATGAGGATTACATACAGCTCACGTATCAGAATGCAGCAGTCCACAATCCCTGCCACACACCCTTCCTCCCCTAAGCAGCAAGGCAAGAGAAACACAGTGCAGGACACATTTCAAATAGGAAAAAAAAAATAAATAACCCCACTAAACAAAACGCTCACTCAGCATTACGCTAGAAGATAAAAATAGAAAGCAGGAGAGCTGGTACTGAATACCAAGCAGCATTCCCTATTCATTGCAGCACAGTGTGAGCAAGAGAGAACCCAAATCGACTTTCCCTTCACTCTGTTCTCCTGGAGGCTGCACGTCGTTTAAATTTCCTGTTCCTCATAAACACGCCAGTGGGGAATTAGCTTTGGGGAGCTGTGGACTCGCACATCCACCATCATTGCAATGGCAACCCCCCACCAGCTTCTGAAAATAGCTCATGGCTTAGCGAGGAGAAAGGACAGGCGGGGTTGGTGATTTTGCGGTGAATATTCAACACCTTTGCACAGCAGGCATGCCGATATTAGTATGGGGGATGTCAAAGATGCTGGCACTAACGCAAAGTTTCCATTCTAACTAATTAGACGGTGGCTTCCTCCAGCATATAAATCTGGGCTTTAGTCCCTTGTACAAGAGCACACAGGACAGGAATGGGGGAAAAGGACCAGAGAATGGGAATGTTTGCAGTCATCTTTGCTAAGTTAAAGGCGAAAAATTAAATCTCCGGTCACAGGTAAGGCAGAGAGAACTAACACACACATCTCTCCACGCACTGAAAGGATGGTTCCGATTTCAGGATGGGCTGAACCTCCTTCTGGAGTACGTCCCCTGTGATTTGGGTCAGAATCAAGGCAGTCCAGGATGGGACTGTCATCCTCTGCTTCTGCCATCCAGACCGTAAAACATCGCCCAGAATTGCTCTGGGGCTTGAGAAAGCAACTCGTTCCTCCCCTTGTCCATTGTCCCCAGGGATCAGCCACGTCCCAGCTGGCAGGACCTGCCTGAGGGTAAATCACAGAGGCATGATAGATGTTAAGGGCTCTGTCAGAGCTAGGGCAGCCTTTCGGGTTACTCTCTGGGCGCTGTCTGCTGCAGCAAAGCCTGTAGTCTTGGGCACCTTAAGGTCCCGCACAAGTTTGGCACAATCAAGATCAACTGCTCCCATAAAAGCAAAGGCTCTAAGTGACCTAAGTGATAAACCAAAATGCTTTGCACATAAACCATTGCGATTCAGAGTTTTCCCCAGGCCAAGAAATGTACTTCTGAAAATAAAAAAAAAATTAAAAAAAAAATACTGAAAGCTTTTAAAAGTTGACTCAGTTTGACCCCATTTATTTTTTTCCTACTTCTTGAAATTAAGAGAGAAATAAAAAATAAAAAAAAACATTGCATGGCTCGACACGTACTACCCTCTGGTGCTTCAGTTTTCTTATTCCCACCTACGAAGTGGGAACAATAACCCTTACCTACTCCACTGAAAATTTCTAAAGCTTGTGCCCATACTTGCAGACGCTCACTTGTTAGGACGGCTTGGGCATGACTGACCGGAGAGAGCCATGAGCAGTAAGAAAAAACACAGGTTTGTGCATGTGCATGTGCACTCCTAGGATGAAGATGAGATGGAACACAGGATTAGACACTTGCCCTTCTCTCCTGCTACCACCACAAACTTCTGCAACTGCGTTTTGCCATCCCTGCTTTCTGGACAGATGCATTGAGATGCGGCCAGCCGTAAAATGATGGACACTGTTACCAAACGTGACAAACAACAGTGACAAACAGTGGCCTTGACAAGGGGGATTCCTCCTTGGGCTTAGGATCAGCCTCTCAGCCCAGGTTAGCAAGTAGTTGAGAGATGCCATTTCCAAATCACACCTAACAACTGTACACCCCCTCCAAAAACAGAATAAAGAAGAAAAAAAGAAAAAAAAAAAGAGAGAAGAGGAGAGGAGGAGAGNGAGGAGAGGGGAGGAGAGGAGGAGAGGAAGGGGCAGGGAGGGGTTTTTGCCAAAATCTGCTCATTGCGCAAAGCAAGAATAAGCAGCCCCCGAGGGTTCACAAGGCAACTGCTTATAACAGCTCTGCATTTTTGCGTGATGTGTAGTGATACCAATGCTTTTTTTTTTGCACAACCACCCACATCTCTCCAATGGTCAAGATGTCACCAATGCCACTAGGACAAGCTCAAAGCTTTGTCAGTCTCCTCTTGCTCTCTTCTCCACCTCACACATTCCCATTCAAGATAGAAATCGGGCATAGTTTCTGCAGAAGCCTGGCCTCTGGTTTGGAAGTATAAATCACTCCCTTCTGTGCTAGCTCTGCCACCTGGCTGGTTGTCAGCTGTCAATGGATGCACCTGACAAGAGACACCCAAGCCCAGAAATCTTACCTCAAAATTATAAATCTTGCCAAAGAATTTTTTTTACTGGCAAAGAGGTGATTTACAGAGCCGTAGATCTTCAGGCAGCTTGGGGCAGAGGCGACAGATGAATTTTCCAGCATTGCTATTGTGAGCCATGTTTATATATCCTGTTCTTGCAGCACTTAACACAGTACCTCTGATTTATAAACCCCAACACAGGTTTCACACCTGCCTGTTTGCCATAATTCAGGCTGAGCAACAAGCTGCCTAATGGCAGGGCTGAACAAGTCTCTGAGGGCATCTTGATCAGCACCCAGAACCAATTCTCTGTCCCAGTGATGCACAGGTCTTTGGCACGCCTGTGTCCGAGCCAAACATCACACACAGGTCTCTGTGCTCATGAGAAGCTCGTTTCCCTTTCCAGTTCCACATCCTTCCTAGATATCAACACCAGAGAAGCAAAGTTTCCTAACTAACCCATCCCAAACTTGTTTGGTTTTGGTATTTTTGGTTTGCTGAAGTTTCAATTTTCCACCACCTTTGTAAGGGTGCTCTAAGGTCAGGCTCTATTTGCAGTCAGAAACAGGTCTGGTTTTATTGCGATGACTCAGGACACAGATCATCTAATTTCTCATGCATTCAGCAGCAATACTGTCTCAAAACAGAGTAGCACCTCGGTTTCCAAGCAGGGCCTGAAGGACAGCTATGAAGGCTGCAAAACATATGGCTCCTCTTAAGAGATTAAGAAAGTGTTTGACTAATTAAGGTAGACCAAACATACCAATGGCACTGGTCAGCACCGGATCCTGACTGTGGAAATGGATGATATGAATAACGCACCTGATGATATTCCAAGGTAGGGCTTGCATACCGTACAACAGGATGCTTCACTGCTCTAACAGCAACTCTGCAGTTGCCTGCCTTTATTCTGGCCTTGGGGGCAAACAGCTCTATTGGATTTGGATCATTTTATCTTCTAGGAGCTTAGATGTTCAGCATGCCTATAACCAGAACAGCCTCCTGAGTTGAAAGAAGTAGTTTATGTCTGGGAAGCAAGGTAGGACCCAAAGAGAAGGGAGAGAAAAGGAAGGGCTGAACTCCTTGTCTATCTATCTTCTGGCTTATATCTCAACCCACAAAAAAAATCAGGAAAGAAAACAGAAGTGACGCCAGATGGCATTCCAGAAAGTCACAAGTGACTGAACTACCAGTCATCCATCCCTGCGCGTGTTCCCTGGAAGCCAACACCCAATGCCAACAGGCTGGAGAAGTCAGTCTCCCCTCCTGCCAACTTACTGCTTCTACGATGGAAAAAACAGACACACAGGCCAGGTCCTCCCTGGAAATGACATTTCAGGAAGGCAGTTCATCAGATGTCAAAAAGAAAATGAATACAATAAAGGACTGGTAAGAAAGGACAGTAACGGGGAGGGAAAGAGCCACAGACACACAACTGCAGAAGGTCAGTTCCCCCTCTTGATTCCAGCAGGGAAATTCCTGGCTCTCAGATCATCCTTTGTTTGTCTGCTCTAGAGGAACAACAAAGGCTAAATTTTTTCTGCCCTATTCACTAGAAAACTCTCCTTGCATCACATTAGTTGCCAGCTAGCAAATCTACTGGGTTTTGGACAACCCAGAGTCTCTTGTATGTTGGGTACCAGTGAAACCAGAGTCAAAAATAATACAAATCCGAAACAAGACCATGGCATAACCAAGGTCTCTAGAACTCAAACACGCAGCACGGCATAGATGAAAGACAACCCTCCACCCAAGCAAGGAAACATATCTTACAAATGGTATAATTTTTGCCATCTCTTGTGAATTTTTTCACAAAGAAAGAGATGGACATCCCCAGGCCCACAACAGCTTTTACTTCTCCCGCTAGAATCATCATTCACAAAAAAAAAGAATGAAGTGGATTGTGCTTATGTTTGCAAAACACTTTGGGAAAGAATTGGTGACATGAATTTGTCACCAAGATGGTGCTGGTAGCGGTTCCAAACCCAAAGGACACATGATTAAAAAGGAGAAAAAAAAAAAAAAATCATCAAAACCGCAGAGCAAATCTATAGAATCTACAGGGGATCTGAAACGTCACAGTTCCCTCCACCTGCAAGGAACACTCAGCCAAAGAAACGGGAGGCCCGATGCCTCTGTTAGACCATAAAGCCTTTGATATACATCGAAGGGAAACTAATGCAGGGGGGAAAGGATAATGCACCTATTCTTTTATTGCTACAAAATAACTCTAATAACAAAAAAAAACACAACCGTGGCTGAAGAAACCACAGATTCTGGAAGCTGTTAGTAAAGCACATTGTTAGTTTCCGAGGCTAAATATGCGGCAGGCAAATACTACCCCTGAAGCAGGCAGAGGCATATTTCAAACACCACCTTACCCTACTGATTTGCAGCTTCTCAGCTCCAGGCTTGAAGAGGTTCCATCGACGTCCACCGTTCCTGCAGTTCCCGCGCACCTTCAGAGTCTTTGAAGCCTGTTCGTTCTCAGCTGCCAGGATAAAATCCACAGGAAAAAAAAAAAAAAGGAATGACAAAAGATAAATGCTGTGCTTTAGCTCAGGCTGGGGGCGGAGGCTGTTCTTTTAAATGAAAGAAACAAAATTGTTTGCAAGAGACTCATTCAACCTCTTCTTTAGAAAAAGAGAGCAGAGAGTATATTTAGGTGCTTTATTCAGTGCTCTTGGGATACAAGAAAAATAGTGCAGCTTGGGTACTACAAAAACGCAGGCACAAACTAAGAGCCGAGAGCCAAATTCAGAGGGGGGGGTAAGCAGGTGGGGTGAGACAAGCTGGGTGCGAAGCCAGGCTGCTCTCCCAGGAGCACCAGGCAGCACAAGAGCCTCCTCTGCGTGCACCAACATTGAAAGTGCAACAGCTCCTCGGGTCGTAACTGCCAACAGCACCTCTGCAGTTTGCACCTGCAGAAATCCCAGCTTTACAGTCACTGTGGTCCATATGATGCAATCGATGCCCTGAAAAAGAAACAGCTCCCCAAACTTATGCAGAAAACAAAACCGGCAAAGTCCATAAAAGCTGTTTCTCAAAGAAACTGGGCTACTTCTCACCCCAAGCATTTCAGGCCAATCCCTCACAGATGCAGTCCTGCTCTAGCTTTAAGCGAGCTATACCAAATCTCAGCCCGGCCTTACAGATGGTACATACCCAAGCACAAAACAGCCTGTAAAGAAGAGGCAAATGGTGGAGGGGGGCTGGCAATTCACCTTTGAAAATTAAGCTCTGCTTTTCTAATCAACCCAAATTTTCAGCTCCCCATCCTATCCCTCTCTTTTTGGGGCGAAGCTGCCGTTTTGTGTGAGGCTGGGGTTTCTCCCTCCCACATTTTGCAAGGTTAGATTTTGATCCCTTCCTCCGTCAGACTCTTTACATCCCCTAGCCTGGAGTGACAGCCACTGGGAGAAAGGAAACAGAGGTGACCACCGCTCGTGCCCCCACGGCAGCTGCCAGCACGGGCTCCTGTCAGCAGGTGCACGCAGTCTGCGCAGCGCACTTATATGTGCCTGTGTATGCGCACGCATACCCACGGGTGTTCCCATCCCCTGGAGGCTCGTCAAGCCATTCATGGAGAAAGGCATCTACAGAAAACAGCCAAATTCTGAAATTCTTCCCTGGAAGATGCACAACACTAATTTTCTTTTACCTGATGCACCTCTAACCCAGGCAGAGGTTTCAGACTGTGTCAGTCCTGAGGGGTTTGAAACCAGGTAACAAAGGGTAAATGGTTTCAAGCTTTGGGAGAGTGGAGATCCACACCCCCGCTCCGGGGGTTCAGGTCAGCTTTACCTTGCAGGGGCAAAACATACACGCACACTACATATTCCCTGTCCCCAAACCAAATAGGTGGGGACTTCGCTCTGCCCAGGACAGCAGCACAGAGCGCAGCAGAGCTGGGACGCCGCTGCAGCCCTGGCATGGCTGGGTGGGCAGCAATCCTGATTTTCTTCCAGCGTTGCTGGGAGAGAGATTGCACTGAGACCTATTTCCTAAAGGCGATGCTGACGCAGGCAGCCTGCCGTTATTTTTAGCAACACGCGTTTCACTTTCTAGACTCGCAGAAAATCAAGCTGCAGTGCGAGTGCCGATTATAGCAAGAGGCTGCTCCCAGGCTCCAGAGGCAACGTGCCGACATAGTAGCACTCGGGAGCAATGTGCAAACACAGTAATGCTCACATTTTGAGAGATGCGCGTGTTATTCCCCGTGTGCTAGAAAGGGGTGCACCCCGACAGAAGAGCCATCAATTAAAGAGGCAGCCGCTTTGCCTCTTCCTTCCTAGTTCTTCTTAACCCTGATGTGCTGCCACCATCCATTAACTGCTTGGATCCCCCGTGTGCGGCTGAGCAATGCCAGCGCAGTCTGGCAGCGCTCCCGTACTTGCCCATTGCTAAATCACAGGATTCTTGGTGTTAGCAGTATCCCTTCAGGAAATAATTTCCTTACTCTAATTATCAATCTTTTTAATTAGAGGTTCAAAAGATGATGTCAGCTATTCAACCATCAGCCTATTTACCTGCCAACACAAGACCCTTCCAGCAAATACATTCTGTAGTGCTTTCTCTGGTGTCGTTTTGAGCAGGACAAGTCAGAGTTCCATTAAACATAGAATCACAGAATGGTTTAGGTTGGAAGGGACCTTGAAGACCATCCAGTTCCAACCCCCCTGTCCTCGGCAGGGACACCTCCCACCAGACCAGGTTGCTCCAAGCCCCGAACACCTCCAGGGATGGGGCAGCCACAGCTTCTCAGGGCAACCTGCGCCAGGGCCTCACCACCCTCAGAGTGAAAAATTTCTTCATAATACCTAATCTAAATCTCCCCTCTTCCAGTTTGAAGCCATTCCCCCTTGTCCTATCACTCCATGCCCTTGTAAAAAGTCCATCTCGAGCTCTCCTGTAGGCCCCCTTTAGGTACTGGAGACCCCCTTTAGGTACTGGAATCAAGTGCTGCAGAGGATAGCTTATCACAGTCTTTGGCTCATGAGATTATCTTCTTGATCAGGAAGAGTATGCAAGCACAGGAGAAAAAAACCTCACTTCTTGCTATATTTCCAAACAAACTTTAGACTTGAGTTGTGATCTCAGTATCCATCACCACTTGCCACCTCCAAATGGCAAGTAGTAACAACAAAGGCTGGTAAGAGGACAGAAAGCCAAGACAAAACTACCAAAAGAAAACTCACACAGAAGTCACTGAACAGCTTTTACACCTTATGTGCCTATCTGTTCATCTTCTCGTAACCAAATTATAGGGGCTGTGTTCAGAGACATTAAAGAAAAATAATAGCCTTATTTCATAAATACACTGTATTCAAAAAGATCTTATTAGGTAGCAAGAAACTCCTCAACATGTGGCTATCGGAGCTCCCTCACCTGGCTCCAGGGCTGTAACAAGCCCAGATGTGAGCCACACTTCTGACTTTTCAACCCATAGTGCCCTCAGCTTGCTCTGCAGGATGGGTGAGACCGAAAAAACAAACCTGGGAGAAAAATGCTGCAAAGCTACTCACCGCGTCTTCTGAGCAAGTGCTGCATGCGCCCTCCCACCTGGTCCAGCCCCATCGGAGTACTCTGGGAGAGGGGTTCAGAGCGACATCTCTCCACAAGAACTTTGAAGGGTGGTGCTTGCGGGGATGGTTGAGAAGGATGAGACATTGGCTGGCAAGAAAAGGGTCAGAGAAGAATTTCACCACTGTGTGTCAAACCTCAGACAAAGCAATCACAGAACATATAACGATACATAAAATTTTCAAGACAGCACAACACACTTCAGAGTTTCTCACCACAATCTGCACCTGCTTCATTTTTTTTTGACTGAAAGATGAAGACTTGCTGACTCTGATGTTGGAATGCCCCAATTCCTGTTGCGTGGGGCTCATACCTCAAGCACAGCTCGCAGTGTTTAAGTCCAACAACTTCCAGTGGCGCTTCAGCCTCCGAGGCACTTCTGAGAGTAACACACGATGAAGATGTCTGCTTTCTGCGCAGCATTTTGTCTGCTCTCACATTACCAAGTCCCAGCATGAGCACACATAGGGAATGAACTACCTGGTGCCGAGGACCCAGTACTAGCCAAAACATTTTGGGTTGGCTTCACGATGTGCAGCAAGGGCTGGCTGCTTTGTAAGGGACAACGAACCAGTGGCTAAAGAGATAACCTGGTTGGCAGGATAGGGCCTCACCCACCAGCCCCATGCCACAGTGCCCAAGCAAGGGACCAGGCCAGGTCTGGAGGTGGTGGCCAGGGTCAGCTAGACTTCAGATCATTAGGCACATTCACGGTGATGAAGCAGGTCCAAGGTAAAGTAGGTGAGTCAGTTTGCAGATCAGGGTCAGACAAAGCCCCGCAACTGCTGGGCAGGTCCATGGTGGTGAGCCAGCTCCAAGGTCAAGCCACAAACTCAGGCCCCAAGTTGGTGTCTAGCCCAGTAGGGCCCACAGCCAAAGGCACAGCTGTGGCTGAGCTGGAGACCAGCAATCCTCCCATGTTGCTCAAGGAAGGACTGAGCACCCAGGGTAAAGCTTAAATGGGCTGCCAGGCCCATGGGCATGGTGTGGAGGCCCCAGGGGAGACTGCTAAGGGTCATTAAGAGCAATTAGTGCATTCAAAGCACAACAAGGGTGGACAACTGGGAGGTCTGCTTCAATAGGCACTCCTAAACTGAACCAAGAGATGTATCTTTTGGTGGCCTACAGGAAACAGGAGATTCTTAATTTCTGGATTTTTTTGCCAAGTTACAGCTGTCAGTCACCACTGGTCTCCATGTACAGCCATGCTCAAGAGACATCTGAGTAAGAAGTGGAAAATGGTACAAGAGGATTTTCCAGGAAGATCTATAGCACCTGACAGACAGTCATGGAGTAGAGCAACGAGTTTGCAATTGTGTGGTTTAGGAGAACAGTCTGTTGATGTGTGTGCTCATCCAGCAGTGTAATAGTAGGATCTGCCCATACCATTATAAAAATAAAAATCACAAATTCTTAGAATAAAGCTGGGATACCCATCAAGAACAATTCCTGTAAAACTCAACAGTCTTTCTGATAATAAGATCCATGTAAAAATGAATTAAATTAGTAACAGGGTGTCATTTTCCTCATTCCCAAAAATCCTAACAAAACACTCCTTTCCGGGTATTTCCAGAGGTCATATAAGGTTTTTTCCAATTCCATAAAGAGAAGCCTACAGATGGTCTATGAAGAGGACAGGAGGTGAATAAACATAACAGCGTTGCTATTATTGCTGTGCTCCTGGAGTCATCAAGAGGGTACAGAGAGCTTTCTGGGGAGAGAAAGGACTCTTCACATGTAGATGGACTTGAATCACTTTGGTGAAATACATAACTGCAAAAGAACATATCAGACTCACAGATTGTCCTCCTTCAAAAGCCAAGTTTTACACCACTTAGCTGCTAGCAAAGGTCCAGTACAAATGCACCAACACTCCTGCATCCCAGTATCTGTAAAATCAAGCCTCTTCATGAGCACGGCTGCTTTTCTTTCAAGATACTTCCTACCCACCCTACGTCTTCTCCTGGTGGCTTCTGGTGTGACTGGGGAGGTGTACCCACCTGCTTGTAGATGGCCTGGCCTTGCTCTGTACCAAATCCACCAACGACCATGGGCTTTGGACCATGCTTCAGCCCTTTGTGTCACCCTTACAAATTTTTCTAGGTCTTTTCCCAAAATACTGGGGTTTAGCTTATTGTAGGCCATGAAACACAGGTAATATTCCCCGCTGATCAAAACAGGTCCATAGTCCTGCTACTGTTGCTAAAAGGCTAGCTCCTAATCGCATTGCCCGGGGCTTGTAATACTTGCTCTTTACAGCATCACCATTTGGACCAGAACAGGGTCCCGAAGCACCCAGTGCACACACCCACCCAGCTAGGCACAATGCACCGAACGGGGTCAGTCTGCACTTTCCTCTGAACATCTGTTACAGGGGCCCATCAACAAGACACCCCTCTACACCATTTTCTCTCTAATGTATGTAGCACCTACCATCACAAATGTTTTGGGGTTTTTTTTTTTTCAGTTATTATAGTGTGCCTCATCTCCAGGGAGAACACAAGTTACAGCCTTTGCCAGGTTTCAGATGGTCCAAATGCAAGGATGGGGCAAACCACAGCACTTAAAAGAAAACTGGGACCTCGTTCTCTGAAAATGCCCAGGTACGTTTTTAGCAAAAACTAGAACAATTATTTTTCCTGAAAGATTCACAGAGAAAAGCAGAAATTATCGCAGTATTTTCTCTGGAAGCCGACTGATAACAACTGCTAACAAGACATGTCAACAGCCTCTGAAAAATTACTTGAAACAGTAAGATACTTGCAATTGATTGAAGCACCCATAAAGCGGTCAAATACCCCAGTTAGAGCTTAAGCTTTGGTAACATTAATCCAAAGAATGAATTAGCATTTATAGCTAACTGGAGAAAAATGTTGCAGTTTCCCTCACTTTTGGGTGACTCCAACTTTTATTATTCTATTTCAGAAGGAAAAGACCCTGAAAGAGACAACTTGTACAGCGATGTTTTGCAGAATGGAATTTGCTTTTTAAAAAAAAAATTAAAAAAATCACAGTTCAAACTCCTACTTTTCATTTTATTCTCTGTGACATGTGACACCGTGGAAGTCTTGTGTACAATCTTAGAGACAAGAAATCAGCCTTATAAAGGTCAGGAGAAGAAACCAGGAGGGCTCCTCATTGGGAGGCTTCTAACCTCAATTAAAGACAGATTTGTCATACTTCCACGGCCCTGCTAATAACTGGGTGCCCCGTATGGTCTAGTGTATCTGTCCTGGAGACTCCAGAAGCCCTAGTTTTCACTGATGCGCTGTTATCTTTACTTGCAGATGAAGAACGAAGTAGACAGCCTATAATTACCCCAAAGGCACAGTGGGAGTCTGTGGATGAATTAAGGCTTGATCTCCTATTCCCTGCTCCCAACACCAGCACCATGTCCAGTGACCCAGTATGCTTCTCTTGACTGGATAACAGCTGGGAAGAGGTAAAAGCTGAAGAAAACCTTCCACCCAGAGAAGTTTTGGACACATCACCTCTTTAGCATACAGGCCACCATTGCCCAGAGGTGCCCATTCATACCACTACTCTGATGGCACCAAGAATGGCAGGAGGTGACCTGCTGCAACTTTCAGGCTGGCAACTAGATGAAGACAAGACCCAACAAGTATTTTAAGAAAACATGTGGAAATCTGAATTATCCATGTGTTCGGTGGCTGGTTATATATCCATGTAAAGCCTATCAGCTTTGCAAATGCAACCTGCCTTTCCCTGACAATGCTAAAAATATGTTTACCAAAAAAAAACCCTACCCCACTATAGATAGCACTAAATATAGGCTTTAATTCAAGATTTTGCTAGCACCTCATGGTTATTAAAAATACGAAAATCTAAAGCCTATCTCCAAGCTGTTCAGAGCTATTGTCTCCTCTAAAAATAACGTGATTGTCAGACATAACCATATTAAAAGCCATAAATACACAGAATCTTCATTCTGCAACTAAATCGTATCTCGCTACAGACGGGAGCATAGTGCTCTTTTGGCACCGGCTGGATTTAAAAGGTAAAGTCCTATTTCTTAATTTGGAAGGACTATGCAGTCTTTCGTAAGCACAACTACCAGCAGGAGGCTGAGACACAACCCAGTTTACTGCCAACAACCAGGAGACAAAGAGAGCTCTGAAGATCAACTCTCAGAAATACCCTTTTCCTGGTTAGTGTCATTCAACAGAACGGGGAGGGAAAAGACAAATCAACTCAGTAGTCCCATTTCTGCAGCTGCTCCCAAAATGCTCTGTAGCAGAGAGACAATAAAACAATCTCAAGCTAAAAGGTCACTGTCAGAACTTGTTGCACATCACTTGAAATTTCTCACCAAACACAGAAAAAGAAAGTTGCTCTATCTGCCTCTCGTGAAAAGGCACTTGCAGCTGCTGCACTAAAGCAAAACTCCAAACCTGTGGGAGGATCTGAGATATGCCCCAGCTATCGGATCGCAAATCTGCAAACGCATCCTCTGGCATGTGCGCGCTCAGGCACATCAGTAATCCTGCGCTTCCAGTTAGACCCACCGCACAGGGAGAGTCTCATTTTCCCACACAGAGCAATGCAGTGTGAAGCTATTGCACAGAAATCACAAAACCTAATAATGCTGTGAAAGCACCGACCCTGTGCCATCAGCGTGGGCCACTCCACAACAGGGAGTGCCTTGATGTCACCTGGACAGGTTGGCTCCTAAGTATGGGACTCAGAGGAACAAACTCAACAGCTGCTCAAGAGAAACATCTGCAACCACGTACTGTGATGCTGAGAAGGGAATTTGATCAGACAGCCCCTTCCAGGGCTCCGAAACCAAACTGCCTGGGAAACCCGGGGCATCCCGGGTCAGCCTGGCACCTCATCCTATGGGACAGACAACTTTTTTCCCAGGTTGACAAGCCTGTAGAAATCTCATTTCACACTTCTGGCAATCATAATTCCCGCAGAAAATGGCATCACAAAACCAACTGGTGTCTATGCGCAGCCACAACAGCCAGCGGCAAGCTGCAGTCTGTAAACCTTTTGGAGATAAAATTCAAAATCCTAATGAAAAAGACAGGAGTTTTGTCTTCCGTAAAAATAAACTCTTATTTCACAACTAAGCCAGCAGAGGGCATAGAAAGACTGCAGTGAAAACCCTCTGCTCCTTCACTGCAGGAGTGACACAAGCCAAAATGTTCTGCAGTGCCCAGTCACAGTGTGCACCCCTGAGATGAGTGGGGAGGACCTCTCTCCCAGCAATAAACCTGAATCGAGGTTCTGGCTTCCAAAATCTCTAAACTGATGCCCGAAATATGAAGTCAGATGCATATTTTGCAACTTTTCCTCATGTCATTCCCAAAGGAGGCATCAAATCCCCCACAAACCCTGTCCAAGTAAACATGGGGTGGTTGGAAACCCCGATGGAAAAGCCAAAACCGCAAAGTAGTCTCTGGGGTATCAAAGCTTCCTTCCAGCTAAGCATCATCTCAAGGTACTGGAAGGGGCCAAATACAACTTCTGGGGCTACGCCTGACTCCCTGCAGCAGCACTCTCCCTGTTGGGATGCTGTGGTGTTTTTGGAGATGGGATGAGGATAATTCACTTCAGTGGGCACACGGGAAATGGAAACTTTTATAGTTCGCAACTGTTCAAAATCTAGTAAAACCTCCATATCATCTTTCCGTTCCTTTCTCATACCTATCTGTCAAAATAAGGAAGGCATTTTCATTCCACAGTTGCAGCAGTGTGAATGGTGAAAGCAGTAATTCATTTCTCATTGACAATCTATTTTGACTTTCACTGTTCTTGCAATTCTCCAAAATGTTTTTATCTCCACTGTTTCACAAGTTCCTGAAAGAAATGAGAATTTGGGATGGGGCATGAAAGCAACTAGGCAGGGAGACAGTTTGAGCAGTAAGTGGTTTTCTACCTTTCTACAGCTGCTCTTATTAAATGCTGCTGCAATGCTATATCCTTTACAGCATCAAGATTAAATCCTATTGAGCTGTTACTTGCCTATAACATCACTCAGCTCCTGCCCAAAGACATTAAAATTTTAAAAGGCAAGATGAGGAAAGCAAGAAACAGGGGAATTAATTGCAGGAGGGTACAGCTGAACAGATTTGCTGCACTGCTAGGACCAATGCGCAGGTCCCCCTGAACCCCACTCCAGCATCCTTTTTGCTACACCAGCCTCAGTCTCTTATACCATCTCCTAACCGGTTCAGGCAGGGAGCCTCAGTGAGGATGGGCACTTTTCTGATTTTTGTGGGATAATGTATAGGTTCTTTTAAAAATATTTGCTTGAGCTACTTCTGCTCTATACTGCTGGCACACTTGAAAACTGCCGGAGCGCTTGCTTACAGCAGCTGACCAAGCCAAGCCCCCCTGTCCTGGCAGCACCTTCTCCCTACTTGCGGTTGAGCATCACACTTGAAATACAAATCCTTCGATTATCGCAGAACAGCCTGACAGGAGGCAGGAGAGCCAACAACTGTCCCGGGAACAGGTGCCAGCAAGGAGCTCGATTTAGCCCTAAAACAATAAGAGGCTGGAGTTCACTGCTACTGTCATGCTCAGGCTGAAGTTACTCCTCTTGCATGTTTATTTTTGGTAAAACATTTCCGAGTGCCACTCCCTGATGACAGATAGGCAAGCAAATCCCTCGGGTATCGCAAGGACATTTGTTACTGGAGCTTCTGGCGGACTCTCTGGGTCCGTTCCTATCCAAGAATATCCCTCCTTTAGCCTCACTCCTGACTCTTCTGGCTTTGATGCTGCTGCCACATCACTGTGCATTTCTAAGTCTCTAGTCTGAGTTTCTGGGATGCAGAAGGTGTTTACAAACCAAGGCGCACTGAATGCTTTCCCTTCCATCCCGCTGCTGCCTAGTGAGGCAGCAGGCCTTCCGCGAAGCCGGAAGCCACGGCAGTCCGGAGGTCGTACTGCTATCGCCACACTCGACGGGAACTCAGGGGAGGTTTCCTGTCCAGTTATCTCAAGCACCATATTTAAGTTTCTTGGTAATGTTTGTAAGCTGCAACAGCTGAGCTGGAGCTTACCGCATCTCCTGTTCACACAGCTGACCTGGGAAATCGCTCAGATTTTGCCCTCTGTGATTAGACATGCAGCCACTGCCCTCAGCTAGCAGAGATGTGGCTGCTCTGGGAAAAAGAGTGCCAGTATTTTCCTCTGCTCCACTCAATCCATTCAGGCCTCCGTTATCTTGCTCCTGCCCAGAATACTTTCAGCTTGGTCCTGCGAAGGGATATCAAACCACAGCCCTCTCATTCAGCCTCCTCCTAAAAACATTTCTCCCAGACACCACAAGAAGTGACTAACGGCTATTTGCCCTACTTTGTAAATGTCTGGAATTACACAGCAAGCTGTCTTTATTTTTTTGTATTACACAAAATGGAGCAGAAAAACAAATCCAGGAATAACTAACAATGGTACTGCCCATTTTAGTTGGGAGTCAGAAGTTCAGATTTTTTTCCCCTGGTATTTCTAATCTGCTGCCAATTTTCAAACACTTCCCCTCTTGGCTCAGAAGTTACAGTGACCGCTTTTCCAAAAGGGAACAATGTCATCACCTCTGTAACATCTATGGTCTCTCCAAGCCCAAAAGGAAAGGAGAAAGTTTCTTCACGAATTGACCCAATTTCCCTACCTGTCATCTTAAAAAAGAAAAAAAAGTCATAATTTCAGCCTCAGCTAACCAGCAGGGACCCAAAGGAAAAAAGCTGGGCTTCACACCGGGTCCTACCATCATTTGTCCACAAACCTGTACCAATTCCACAACTGGCGTGGCCTCAGTAGACCCTTCAGTGGCTGAGCAGGGCACAAAGCTGCCTCTCTTGTGAGACACAAGGCTGGGGCATGCTGGCACAGCTGATACGACTGCTACCACTCACAGATTTCTGCTCCACGCACAGATACACGTGCTCAGGTGCTACAGCAATGGGCTGAATGTTAACAGGGGAGCCTGTTGGCTTCGGGAGGCCTTTTCTCCTTCTGCATGTATGCCTCCCTTCTCCTTGGGACTTCAGAGGTTTCCTAGTGTTAAGCTGGACAATACAGATTTGTAATACCCAGAACCTAGTCTAAAACACAACATCCCCTTAAATGTTTTGACAATTTTACGGGCTTTGAAAGACTTGCTTATAACAAACAGGAACGCGCTGCCATCATCAGAGCCACCACAATTGCCCACCTTTTCCTTAGGGCTGAGTATTTAACATCCCGAAGGGCTACGTCATTTTGTGTACAGACAGATGCAAGGCAGCTTGGACCCTCTGACCAGACCCCTGGGACTACACTCAGGGTGTGGGCATTTTGCCCACATTATGCACCCAGCACTTTTGCAAGGCTTTCTGCTACAGGCTCAGCACCAAACTATTGAGGCCACACAACTTCTGACAGGTTTGGAGCAGGTAGAGAGCTTATTTAGATCTTCCTGTTCTTGCACTGTATGCCGGGACACTGACTGGTATTCTAGATGCTGTGTTGTAACCAGCATCACCTATTAAAAATCAACTACCACCGCTCCTACTATTTTTTTTAGGTGAGGAAATACAAGGGTCACAGTGCAACTGCTGAATGCCTCTTGGCCACAGCACACTTCAAAACTCTAAATTTGTCAAAAGCCCTCTTCTTACAAGTTTCTACTTTAAATGAACTAAATGCAGAGAGGAAAAAAATTAAAGGTAGTGCCTAGAAATACAAAAACTTCTGCTACAGCCCTCTTTTAGAGCCACTGATACAAATAAATGGCCAAAGGGTCGTAGGAGGAGCAGGTCTCAAGGTTTACGCTAATAGCTCAGGGATACGCCAGTTAACTGACTCCTCTCCGACTGATATAAAAGCTGTGTCTACTGCCATCATTCATACAATGGTCTACTTACCTGAAAATCCCAGTGACGTATATACAAAAATGCTTTCAAGTGCAAACCATCTTCATAAGATATGTAACAGTATGGTCTTATTGAAAATATTACAGTAAAAGTTACTCATACCTTTCCGTTTTTGAGCCGTCCAGAGGAGACAATTCTAGAGACGTGCACTTGGAACGGACGACACTCATCATTACAGTTAAACTGTTCCCCTGCGTCCGTTACCTCTACAGAGTTTTGTTCTACAAATGAAGTGGTTCCACGCTTTTTAATGCGGCAACTAGTCTGCTCTAAAACCTGTCCTTTAACTGTTGCACATTTTAAAAAAGTCACTACAGAAAAGTCAACATCAGCAACTGGAGAACAGCCCAGGTCTGCAGCATCCAGATTATTCACAGGAATATCCTGAGAACGTAGCAGGTCCCTACCCACAACCTGTGTCTTCTCCAGAGTACTGCCAGCATCTTGAATCTCTTTAGTCAGGGTCGGCTGTGGAAGGCAGATCAGAGCCTCAGTCACTGCAGAAAAATCACCATCAGCAGCTGGAGAACAGCCCAAGTCCACAGTATCCAGATTATTCACAGGAAGATCTTGAGAATGTGGCAGGTCTCTGCCCACAACCTCTGTCTTCTCCAGAGTACTGCCCAAGTCCTGAATCCCCAGCTCACCTCCAGACAAGTCTTGCAAAGGCAGCTCAGGAGTTCTCAAGTCCTGCATATCCAGTTCTGTCTTTGAAAGCTCCTGAGCCACTGCTGGAGATGGATCCATGTCTTTAGCAACCACTGGAGCACAAGCCACGTCCTTAGTATCAAGTTTAGTCAGCGATGTCTGTGGAAGGTGGATCAGAGCCTCAGTCATTGCAGAAAAGTCAGCATCTGCAGCTGAAGAATGGCCCAGATACACCATATCCAGATTATTTACAGGAAGACCTTCAGAACATGGCAGGTCTCTGCCCACGACCTCTGTCTTCTCTGGAGTACTGCCCAAATCCTCAGTCTGTTTAGTCAGAGTCGTCTGTGGAAAGTCAATCAGATCCTCAGAGGGTTCTTTAGTATTTAGCTCAGTGAAAGAGCCATCTGTGAGCTCTGGCGGGTGGGAGATGGGCGGTTCCGGCCCAAAGGGGGAAAGTGATGTTTTGTTAAATCTATCATTCTCGCTGCCCAGGGCAGAGGAATCAATGTCTTGCAACACTTCTGTGTTTTTGCAAGGGTGCACAGGCTCCTTCCCCACCAAACTCTCAAAGCTCAGATTGTCCCATGTGCCTGAATCTGGGGACTGCAGACACGCTCCCACCGTGCAGAAGGCCCTTGCACTCTCGTTCTCGATAACCAAGCCCTCTTTGTGGGAGGTAACATCCTGCTTCCAGGTTCGGAAACTCCGCTGAGGCCTTTTCTCATCAGGTGAAAACGCCCTTGAGGACCCTCGCAGTCTCCGAGCTGCCTCAGCCATACTGGTGAAGAACCTCACAACACCCCCAAAATGAGTGGCTTTGGTTGCACTGTTTGATTTTTTCCGCTGGCTGAGATTCTCCTCACATCTCGTATCAAAGTCAAAATAAGAAATTGAATGATCAGTTATATTTTCTAAGTTCTGGAAATTGGTTTCAGCCCTTTGATCTGGAAGCTTTGAATTATCTTTGCTAGTTAATGAAATTCCTTTCAGATAGCTCCAGACATCAGAGCTTCTTCCTCTTCTGCTCTCCTGTGGGAGCACAGTACACCTCTTTTGATTGTCCCCTTCTGTAATTGCAGGACTCTTAAGGTTTTCAAAATTCAAAGACTCGCTCTTTCTAGCTGGTATTCTATGGCAGTTACTATCATTATCTTCACTGTGTAATCTGATGGTAATATCCCTGAGACATTTACTTTCATTGGCATCAATTTCAGGAATGCTGATATTCAGTTCTATGTCTTCAAAAGAAGAATCTAAATCATCAATGTACCCCGCATACGAGTGGCGGGAGGGCCTCCGACCGTCACCCAGTTTCTTAACCCTGTAGACAGCTCTTTGCCCACTAGCATGATGGTCCTCCTCAGGGTCACAAGCAACCTGGACTGTGGATGCTCTCAAATCCACATTCTTAGGCACCCTGGAGGTTCTTCCCTTTTTTAAGGGCCTTACCCTGTCCATAAAGGATGTTTTTTTTAATTCTGAGACCTCAGAAGTAACTCCCAGTAGGATCATGGACTGGGGTCTTCCTTTATTCGTAGAGAGTCCTTTCCTTCGTCTTACAAAATTCCAGATCCGATTGCCCTTGGTCATCTTCTTATACCTGGGTGCTTCCTCCCGTTCACTTGGGATTGCATCGCTGGAGGTGCAGTGCTCAGCACCACAGACCTCCAACGCATCAGTACTCCCTTCCTCCATGTTTGCTTGGAAAATCCTGTTTGCATATCCATTTGGAGCTATCACAGGACCAGTATGCCGGCGGCCCTCTATAACTTCCATTGCCCCGCCTGGCAAGCTGTATCAGTGGTCATGGATGCATTGTCTTCAGCTTGTTTTCTTCACAAGACTAAAGGAAAAAAGAACAAAGGAATACAATTAGCAGCAGCAAGTTTTTTTAGAAGACACATTTCTTAAAGCATCACAGGTCAAATCTTATCCCAGTGGCAGTGATGGTTTTGCCATTGATTTCAGTGAGGCAGAAATTTTGCTCTCGAACTACATAAATTTTAAAGCAACTTAAATCTGATTTAAATAACTGAAGATTTAGTGACCACAAATAAACTTCCTGCATTAATAAAGTTACCACAAAGTATACTCAGAATACCATAAATCACATCTTTGTTTTGCAAATTACTAGGATTCTAAATACGTCAGAGTACATGACAGAGAGGAAAAGAGGAAATTACAGTAAAGCGTCCCTGCGCATGTCACTGTCATCTTCACCAGCCCCATCTGCCAGCAACCGGCAATGCACTCCCGACGAGTTCAGCCTCTTCAGGCAGGCATTCAAAGAAAAGTCAGGATGAGCCTCTTCCTGGAACCATTGCAATTCTGAAATACAACAGTCTTAGAAAACTCACGGAATACCCCAAGCCAGGTTTTTCCTACTATAGCTATGGCACCAGCATGGGAATGCCTTGCTGGAACTGGACTGCCAAATGAAAGCTGCTTGGCCACCACTCAACACTACACAAAACACACGTGTTCCCCTCAAGTGAGTTCCACCCTAAGCGAACAGGATTAAAACTACAAGTACTCCATATGCAACAGCAATGGAAGCCACTCCAAACCCTCTGTGGGAATACATTTGAACTACATGCCAGGCACTAAACAGGGTTAAGTTCCCCTCAATTCCCAATCCTACTCTCAGGAGGAAGAAGGAAGCAAGAGTAGGAACAAAAAAGGGTGCAGGCCCAGAGACACGGGTTTGACAACGGAAAAACTCTCCATTTTCCCCGAGCAGAGGGACAGGTGGTCACACTGCAGCGCTCTGACACAGAGGCATGAAGCTTGCTCCCGCTCTCATCCATTTTACTTTTACTGCTCTATGAACAGTCCCCATATCTGTTTAAAAAAAAAATTACCCTCACTATTTCTATTAAAACTAAAGTTACTAACGCAGCAGCTATTGCCCTGGACACCTCACTGACAAGGAAAGGCTCATCCTTGCATTCAATCAAATAAGTCTCTGTTTCTACCTCACTGCCACATATGTCTTCAAAAAGCAATAACCCATGAGACCTCCACAGATGGCAAAGACACGAAGGAACCAGAGCACAGCCAAGTGAGGTCGAAAATCTTAACAGAAACAACTACTATCCTGCTTTTTTATGAACAACAGTCATCTGGCTTTTGCTACAGCCACGACACAGGGGTTGTGCCAAGCATCTTTGGCACCAATGGTACTTAGAGTAGCAAAAATGAATGTTTGCTACCGCGGTGGGTTGACCGTGGCCCAGATGTCCCCCCCACCACACCATCACTCCCCCTCCTCAAACGGGACAGGGGGGAAAAAGTAAGATGAAAAAGTTCATGGGTTGATATAAAGATACAGAGATCCCTCACCAATTACCATCACAGGCAAAACAGACTCAACTTGTGGAAGATTAATTTTGATTTATTGCCAACTAAAATTGATTTGGATAATGAGAAACAAAGATATAACTACCACAACACCTTGCCCCTACCTACCCCCTTTTCCCCATGGCTCAACTTCCCTCCTCCACTCCCGATGGCTCTACCTCCCCTCTGAGGGGTGCAGAGGGATGGGGAATTTGGAGAGGTACGGTCAGGACATAACAGTTCCTCTCTGCCGCTCCCTCCTCCTCCTGCTTTTTCCATGCACAGGGCCTCCAGAGGCCACGATTCCTCTCAGGAGAACTTGCTCCCGCATGGGTCCTCCACAGGCCAT
This sequence comes from Ibidorhyncha struthersii, assembly GCA_013398815.1. Classification (NCBI taxonomy): domain Eukaryota; kingdom Metazoa; phylum Chordata; class Aves; order Charadriiformes; family Charadriidae; genus Ibidorhyncha; species Ibidorhyncha struthersii. Next base: position 229,787 of record VZSZ01005863.1, read on the forward strand.
GACTCCTGTCAGGGAACATGCCACTGCTCCAGCACCTCCTCCCCACCGTCTTCACTGACCTCAGGGTTCACAGCTCTGTTTCTCACTAATTTTTATCCCCCCTCACTCCTCTCTGGTGGTTTTGCTCTTCCTTAAACATGTTTGCAGAGAGGCGCTGCTGCCGGTGCTGCTGCTGGGCCGCACCGCAGGCGCTGTGGAACCCGCCGTGCCCGGCACAGGGCAGCCCTGCCTCCTCTCACAGCCAAATACACCTCGCCAAACACGCTCCATATGGTTACACAGCCTAACCATACAGCAACTATCTTCCACACATGCCACCTCGCTCTCCTTTGGTCATCTGCCTTTTGTACTCACCACGTTGGAGATTTTAAAAGAGAGTCTCCTTCCCCAGGCAAAGGCCATTTTGGGGCCTCAGCGCTGCCTGCCACCACTTAAACCCTGTGGCACAAACTCACACGGGAACTGTGTTGCCCCGGGTCCATATGGAGGTCATAGAAAGCTTTTGTTCCGAAAAAATACCCCAAGGGTTTAGCGGGACTGTTCCTCCATGTGGTGCTCGAGGTGGAGACCAGCTCCACGTTCCCCGGGCTGTCGCTCTGGCTCTGCGAGTTATTCACAGACATCCCTGCTGCAAGTTAAAGAGTAACACATTTGAACGGATTTGAAGGAAAAAGAAAAATAAAATTAAGAAAAAGAGCATTTGAGTAGTTTCAAGTTGTGCAGCCAACTGGCAGCAAAAGACAAAAATCCCAAAAGGTCCCTATTTTTTTTGTTCTCTCTTTCGAGTTTTATGTTTTATTGTTTTTGGCTGGGTGGATCCTGCATGAGGAAAGAAGATTCAAAGGGAACAGGCTTGTCTGCAAAGTCTTTGGAGGGACGCTAGCACAGAGGAGACAGAGGCTGTTTCGCACGTGTTGAGCAAAAGAGAGCCTGTAACAGGAGACAGATCCTGCGCAGCCCTCCCCACAGAAGCAACACAACCCAGAAACACAGGGCGCAAGGGTGGCTTTAAAATTAAATATCTATATATACTTTGTTTTCTTAAAAGCAGCTTTAGATCAAATGTAAATTTGAGCCGCCACCACGAAGCCAGACCTGAGCGCTCTCAGCAGATAGGCAACCAGTGCTTGGTGGCTCCTCTCCACCTTCCCGTCCACCGCAGCCTCACCTGAACCTCTCCTGATCTTTGAAATCAACCATCGTTGCTTTGACCAAGCTCTCCCTGAGGGATAAACAGAATAGCAGGACACAGGTATAGCGCTCAAAAGGCCTTTGGACAAGCTGTGTGGTACTCAAAAGGCCTTTAGATCAGCTGCTAGCAAATATTCAGCGTGACAGAAGCACTTTGTTGTTGTCTAATTCACACCAAATAAGCCTGCAGGACTGTACATGCTGAAATCACAAGTTAACCTGGGCAGGAGCCAACTCACAGCAGCACAGCTTCGTTAGTGCCCGCAGTCCCAGCACTGTCACCTGAACCAGATCCAGCCCAAGGACTGGCATTGCCTCATCCAGAGCAAAGCCACCCAGCACCAAGGCAAATTCTCTGCATTTGAACAAACTTTGGCTAGCTTCTCTCAGCCTTCCCTGACCGGGTGCCAAAATCCGCAATGCTCCGTCAACTGATACAGCCGCCAAAATTAGTACCTGCCACTGCGCAAACACACAACAGCAGCATGCTTGTGGGAAACCTATGCTTTAAATAAGCCAAATAGAGAAAAGGTGGCCTTATCAACCAAACCATACAGGCTCGGGGGCATTAAGGCCCATAATGACAAAATAAAATTTGAGTATGGAGAAGAAGGGCCATGAGAGTATCTGATTACTCATCTTTCTGGGGCGCAGAAGAAGGAGGTTTTGAAGAAACACTCTGAACATATTTTTGAGAACACCTACTAGCCTTAAAACTACAACAGGTAGCCAATCGCCCTTTTACTTTTCCCTTCCTTGGGCTGCTGAAAATAGTTTCATAAAACCACAGCTATCAAACACTGAAAACTGCTCCAACTGACAGGAGCTATGCTCCTGTGCTGGTGGGTTGGGTTGGAGCATGTCACGAGAAGGGGCACAAAGCTGGTGAGGGGTCTGGAGCACAAGTCCTACGAGGAGCAGCTGAGGGAACTGGGGGTGTTCAGCCTGGAGAAAAGGAGGCTGAGGGGAGACCTTATCGCTCTCTACAGCTCCCTGAAAGGAGGGTGTAGCCAGGGGGGGTCGGTCTCTTCTCCCAAGGAACAGGCAATAGGACAAGAGGAAACAGCGTCAAGGGGTGCCAAGGGAGATTTAGGATGGATATTAGGGAAAATTTCTTCACCGAAAGGGTTGCCGAGCATTGGAACAAGCTGCCCTGGGAAGTGGTGGAGTCAACATCCCTAGAGGTATTTAAAAGATAGGTAGACATGGTGCTGAGGGACATGGTTTAGTGGTAACTTGGCAGTGTTGGATTAACGGTTGGACTCTATGTTTTTACATGTCTCTTCCAACCAAAACAATTCTGTGATTCCACACGGGTCCCTACCCTGCCTTCTGCATAAAGCTGTGTTCTTCTCATCACGTAAGCAATAGCCTTTCATTCTGAAAAGTCACCTTCCTTTTCCAGGTCACTGAGGTGACAAATTAAGTTAGGATTGCACAAAATCCCAAGCAAACAGCACACAAACATCTCTTATCTATGGCCACGATTCCCCCTCCAAATTCTTTCCATTTTTTTTGCATTATCCAAATCTTTAAGAAAGAACTAGGTACTTAGTATCTCACTCCTGATTGCATAACATTTCCTTGGCAACAAGGCTTTTCTTGCCTGATACAGGTGGGAGTAATAGCAATCTTTCTCCTTTTTAAGTATGATTTAGCAGACGGATGCAAGAGCACAAATAACACCATGCGCGCAGGTAACGCCCACTGAAGTTAACAGTTCTCATAAAGGACATTGAATCAGGCCCAAACAATCAGAGCTGTCACAAGCCACCATACAAGGACTGACGCTTTTCTTGGGCAATCTTGTTCTTCTGTGCTGGCCCTTAGTAAATTTTCAGGAGTCATCCACAACCATAGCAAAGTAAGGGTGTCCAGGTGCCTACAAAAGGCACGAGACCAGCTAGCAAGGAAGCATCAACTAGGAAAGGTCTGATCCAGGCTGAGCTGAGCTTTCTCAAGAGAACCCAACGACGGAAGGAAACTGCTCATTTAACACCGCACAGTTCAGGCTGTTTGCAAGGCTGGCAGCACACAACTGAAATCTACTTCAGATCACTGCAGTTTCCAGGCAACTAGCAGAAGTTTTGAGTGGTGTTTTTTTTTTTGTTTGTTTGTTTTTTGTTTTTTTTAATATTCCGTGCTGTAAAGCTGCCCCCTACCTAGAAAAAAAAAAACACCAAAAATGCTGGACAGTTGAGACATCTGTCAGGAAAGGTGACCTACAATGGGGTTTCAGGCTTTAATATTTTGGAAGGACTGAACAGGTTGCCCCGAGAAGCTGTGGCTGCCCCATCCCTGGAGGTGTTCCAGGCCAGGTTGGACGGGGCTTGGAGCAACCTGGGCTGGTGGGAGGTGTCCCTGCCCAGGGCAGGGGGGTGGAACTGGATGATCTTTAAGGTCCCTACCAACTCTAACCATGCAGTGATTCTATGACTCTCACAGCCATGAGAACATTAAAACACAATGGAACCACAGCCCCTCAGAGGAAAATATAGGAGAACACAGCAGTTGTTTCGGGAAACATCTTTGCAGAGGATTAATTTCACCTGCACTCAGACCCGGCACACGACTGGAAATCCAAGCTTGTGTTGCGCTGCCTCGGCATCAGGCCTCTGAGCAGGAGGCCACCTCATTTAGCAGAGCAGACTGCCAAGCGAGTGCTCGAGCCTCCCTCAAGGAAGGCAGTGAGGTCGGGGAGATGCCATGTCCCAACCCAGCACAGCGCCTGCTGCCACCAGCCACTCCTCTCACTGTAGCGGGAGGTTTGCTCGCCTGCCCTCGCACCCAGGGGAGCATTTATGGGTGTGAGCTGAGCTAGAGGGGGAAACAACCAAAACAGAAGATAACATTGACTTTGGTTTTCACCCAAAGAGGTTCAGGAACACACAAGCCCCACGTCAGGAGGAGATGGCTTGGGTGGGAAGAACTACCTCCTTCCCAGTGTACTGGGTCTGCCTGGGGTGGAGTTCATTTTCATCGTAGCAGCTTGTACAGTGTTGCGTTTTTGATTTGTGACCAAAACAGCACTGATCACACACTAACATTTTAGCTGTTGCTGAACAGCGCTTGAACAGCGTCACAGCCTTCTCTGTTTCTCACTCTGTCCCCTCAGTGAATAGACTGGAGGGGGTGCACAACAGACAGATGCAACAGGTCAGGAGGGGACACAACCAGGCAAATGACCTGACCTAACCAAAGAGATATTCCATGCCATATAATGCATAACGCTCAGCAATAAAAGGGGAAAAGAAGGGGTTTAGAGAGGTTAGGCACCTTTTGCTCAGGAAGCGGACTGGCACCAGTCTACCCATGGGAGGTGGTGAGGGATTGCCTTTGCATCGCTTGTTTTGTTTTCTTTCCCTCTTCTTCTACTTCTCCTTTGTTTATTAAACAACTGTTATCCCAACCCACAAGTTTTCTTGCTTTTGTTCTTCCTTTCCTGTTCCCCCATCCCACCAGGGGCTGGGCAGGCATGGCAGTGAGCAAGTGGCCGGGTGGTGCTTAGCAAGGCTTAACCCACAACATTCTGGCACCCACCGTGGGGCTCAACGGGTTCAAGATAATCCCAGATGCAATTGGTGTGGGCTAGATTGAACTTCTAGCTGTGATACCTGTTTAGTTTTTGGCTTGGCTGCTGTGGATTGTGATGCTGGCGTTATTTACTTCGGGAGCTGACATGCGCATTTCCTCACACCTTCCAGCGCTTGATCCCCTTTTTGCTGTCCAACAAACTCCAAGAATTGTTAATGACTGTTTTCAATTTTTGCTGTGCTATCACTTTGTTTTGCTTTGCCTGGAAGAGCTATAATAAAAGCACTGTCTTTGAGCCTAATCTAGTATTTGGGTCCTACGTTGCTGCTGTCCCTGTACTCTGAGAACCATCTCATGGAGAAAAATCAACAATTACCCCCTCTTCTCCCGAGACACACTTTGTGGATAGAGGAAAGAATGGCACCTACCCCTTCCTCTCCTCCAGGAAAGGTCTTTATAGCCTTGTTGTAATGGCCTTTCAGTTCCTTGCATATCCTTGTATGATCAGACTGTTCGTACTGGTGCGTGTTGTGAGCCCGATTTAGATTATCATTTGTAAGGTAAAACAACTAATTGGGAATACTCCACAGGATCATGCTCCAAGGCAATGGATCTCTGGGTGGCAGGGTGTACATCCCAATAGATGCGCTCCATAAGATAACACCCATGGCCCCACCAGTCATCAAAAGGAAACCCAGGCATCCCGAAGTGGTGTGGTATTCTGGAGAATGCATATTCCAGGTTAGAGTCAACTTGTAAATCCCCTCTGTCAAGTGACCCGAAAGAACTATTTCGGCTGGGGCCCCCGAGGAGTAACAAGCCTTTGAAGAGATCAAAGAGGAAACTGGTGGTGGGGTAGCCCTTGGGCCAGTCCGGACGGGATCATGTGTGAGAAATGTGCTCTCCACCCCAGAGCCTCTGGCAGAAAGCACCTGGAGAGACCCGAGGTCGACCTCTAGAGTTTTGGAGTTGGGGTACAGAGGGTCTGAGGCTCACTACACCCTGACTGCAAAGGAGATACTAGCAGCAGTTCAAGCCACGTTAGACATAATTGGTACGAAAGCCCAGCTCTGCTTAGCACCACGACTACCTGTGCTACGCTGGATGTTCAAAGGACAGAATCTGCTCTCGCTGTGGAGCAATGACGCAAGACACCCCTCCGAGGCTCTCCATCTCCCCCTCTCTCACCTTTCAGCAGCACTAAGTTTGCTTCAAAACCCATTGGCCACCCCCAGCATCGCACGGCGCTGCCGATTTGCGCTAAAGGCCTGGGGACGGCACAGCAAAGGCACCGGCGGCCTTGCAAGGCGGCAGCCGGAGCTGGAATGCACCGAGGGCCCCCGGGGACACGATCTTCCACTCGGCTCCTTCCTCTGTGGGATACAAAACAACAAACAAGAAGGAGCCTTTGGCCATTGTTTTTCGGTGAAGGGGGGTGACGGGGAGAGGGCACGCGGCGCAGCCTGCCAGAACGCATGGCTGAGCTAAGGAAGTCCTGCCTGGGCTTCGGCATATCCGCTCCTCTCCAGGAGGGGCGGGGGGAGGCAGGAAGGAGAGAAAATAGAGAACAAATGATCATATAACCCTTGAGAGAAACCTGTCTGCTCTCAGAGAGCATATTTAGCCCAAGCATGCAGCGCCTCTTGCTATACAAAAGAAAAAGAGGAAAGAAAACCCCGCCAGTTCTTCCGCTACCATGTTCTACCACTGAAAAAAAATGGGAGGAAACAGATGTTAAGCTCTCCAGCGTCAGGAAATTATCTCTTTCATGAGGGTACAGTTACTTCAGTGTATTTAGGTCAAATAAATAGGGAGAGAATCGCGACTTCACCCCCTTTCTGTTTACATCTCCGCAGGCGTTTCAGCCTCTCTCGCTGCCACTCCGAAGGACCGACTGTAAAACTGCGTTCATGCTTTCACAGCGCGCTCCTACGTGATGCAGGCAGGAGCCAGCCACACTCCAGCCCCTGCTCGCCCAACAGATCCCCAGCTCACAGCCACCCCCACCACGAAGTGCTGCAGCCCCTACAAAAATTCAGCATCTCTTGTTTATGGGACAAGGAGGACGGTTTGCCACCGAGCTTCAGCCAGGCATGGCAGTACTGCAGCTCGCATACTAAATTTTTTAAATAGAGGTGGAAGGAGCACAGAGAGGAGACCTGGGTAAAACATCTGCAAAAGGGATCTCCAGGCCATTAGCGAGCGCAGTTACGGCTTTCCGGTGCTGGGCTCCCCGAGGAGCGCTGAGCAAGTGCCCATAGGAAGCAACCATAGAATTTAACCAGCGTTTTACATGCTCTGCAAAATACGTTACACAGGAAGTTGAACCCCCTCATTAGGAGCAGGAGGCAGACAGGAGAGCAGTTCCAATCCCTTTCCAGGCGGGAGTGGACAGACCTTACTGAAACACTGAGTTTTCAGCAGTAGAAGGGAATCTGCAGTAATGGTCTCTCTCCATCACTGAGGGCAACCTACCAGACAAGCAAACACCAGGCAAACGCGCTGCTTTCCCTGTGGCAGCATGCATTGCCCTGCACGGTTTTCACTAGTTTAAGCCAAAGCTTTTACAGTACTGGATCTGCGTTTGTGTTTCTGTTAATTCAATATTCACCGGGCAGACGGATGGATGCACAGACAGATAGCTCCATCCCTGTATTCATCAGGACGGAACTCAAAACTTCGGTCTGAGTAAATCAGTTCACTCATGTATAATTTAAACATTACTTCCTTCCCATTTCGGGGAGCTTTAGAGTTTGTGCGATGGCTAAACACAATGAAATTAGAGCAGGAGACTTATTTTGCCTGTGGCCGAGGGAGAGAGAGTTGCTTAACTGCATGTCAGATAAACTGGACTTGTCCCAGTGCTGCCAGGGGAGGGACCAGCTCACCACAAACACGAGCTTGGGGTTTGGTGGGCCTGATGAAATGGTGTCACGATGCAGAGAGGTGCGAGGCAGTTTACCAGGGCAGCAGCATGTGGCCCCAGATCACGTTGAGCCCTAAAACCTCCCACCAAACCAGCAACAGCACAGAAACGGGGGAGAGCGCCATCATCTAACTCCTCCTGCAAAGCTGAGCAGGAGAAACTCAAGAAGAAAACACAGAGGTACAAAAGCCCACATTAATTGGAATCGTAACATGAAGATGTAACAGATTAGTTCCTATGGAAGCTGAATTTCAGAGCAAGGCCCTGCACGGAGCCCAGAAGGCTTTGGCATTGTACCTGTTGCTAACTGTTCTTCCAGACTCACACAGCTGATCCATGAATCGCAGATGAGAATACACCCTTTGCCCATTTAACCAGCATTGTGCTTGCGGTAGCATTATCCCTTGCACGCTCCTTCACATTTCCATAATCTCTTTTTTTTTTTTTTTTGCAATTCTAAATCTTTTGCTATACAGAAAACAAAATTAAGGTGAGTACCAAATAGATCCCAAAGGAAACTTTCACTCTCAACACCCAGGATGCGCAGGGACCGACAACAAAATGAAGGAGCCTGAAAAAGCAGTCATCTTCCAGAACAAGGTTCTGTTTTGATGCCCAATAGCCATTTCCCCAATCTTCTCGGGTATTTGGCACTGACTGTTGCCATTATAATATAGAAATATCTGCCGTTACATGTAGATTATTTAAGCCGTTCAGTAGTCAGTTGAAAGTAGTTAATTATACATAAGAACATTTAATTACTATCCAGTAGCAGATGTAGGTGCTCTAATACCACAGTGATGAGCTAAAATGCAATGTTTGAGGCAGATTCAGGGGTCTACACCCATACACGCCCCGTTAACGTCGGCTGAACTACAGCAAGCGGCTGGCTGCCATCCTTTGTGAGGATACTGGGAGGCAATGACTTTGCGATGCTTGTGACATTCCTTTGCATTCCCAATTAATCAATTTAGGAGAGACGCCTCAGGAACTTTACAGCTATGACATTTCCCCCCCGTGAACCCCTTAAAAACCCTTTCCTTCTCCAAAAATCCTGAAGTAAAAAAGCATGGCTGCCCATAGTCCAAACGTAAGAACACAAATCAGTAGCCAGCATTTAATTGTTTATATCTTGAGACAAAGATAGTGTCTAAATAATTGTCTATTGTATCCCAGAGACAGTACAGGAAAGCTCTTCCCCTAGCAGGGAGCCTACAGGTCACACATGCTTCTGCCATAACATTTGCTATAAATAATCTTTGGTTGAGCAAAGGTTTGTGCTCGTTACAAAGCAGAGTAAGGCAGGCACCGTGCTCCTACCGGTTTCAGCCATTAGCTCTCCCCAGAGAGTGCATATCCTACCCTATTGTTCCTGCTCAAATGTTTGAAAGAATTATTTTTTCCTTGCTTCTTTTGTTTGAGGAGTTTATTTATATTTCCTCTTTGACATGGAATTACTACTACAAAAAAGAAGTGCCACCTTACAAGGCAGCTCACCGATGCCGATTAAATTAGGTGCAGAGGGTCACATTTGTATATACATTGCGATAGTTACAGACCTTGCAATCTGTTTCTGTGTTAACGTATGTTCAGCACATTCAGCTCGGGATCAGAAACAAAGAGCCAAGTGCCAATGACAGCCCCAAATTCACATGCAAAGACTGGGAGCACACGCAGCAACCGATTCTGCCCAAACATTTCCAAGAATTACTTCAGCATACTACTCAACAACTCCCTTACATTGCCCTGGCGACATCAAAGGGCATCTCACACGTACTTAACTGCCTCCCTCTATGCCCTATTTCTATCTCCAGACAGGTATGAAGGGACCTGTTCTTTTTAGGCAGCTATATGGGTGGGATTTCCCCTGCACATCTTTCCCCATGCCCTTTTTCCTTATAGCAGTTCAAACAGGAACCATCACCTCTTTCAGGTTTCTCCATCAAACAGCCCAAATGCATCGCCGTGTGAAAGGAGGGAAACGGAAAGGCAACCATGCGGGATGGAGGGCTGCTCCCAGCTCTCATCAACAGGCTGCTCGGAACGAACCCGCACAGCAAACCTCAACGACAAACACCTCCTTTGAACACAAACACAACAGCCTAGGACTCAACAGTTGGTTGCTGGTTTGGTCTCAGTTCCCCACATTATAGAAAAACCTAATTCATCAAGCAAAGCCTTTTCACTAAAAGGTGAGGTACGGCCCTACCGTGCCCTGAAATTGGTGGTGATTCTCAGACTGGAGCCCAGGGTGTCAGGTGTACCACCAGTGTCTTTGCCTTCAACAGCGAACAATTGCTTTAGGAGTCTTCTTGCACCGCTTTTGAGTAAAATCAACCCAATTTCTGGGTATTTGGAGGTTTGATGTTCTAAACAGGCCAATGACACCCGCTGTGCATTCGGCCACCCCTGCGTTCCGGGATATCCAACTCGGGAAGGCAGGTGGCCTTGCACAAAATTGCTTCTAGGCATGTCAAAAACCTAATCTTGTGTTCCTAGAGAAACACTATGACTGCTGGGTGCCTGGCCTGCTCTCTGCCTGGGGCTTTAAGCCCCAGAGAGGCACAGAGCTTTTACGGGTCTGACACCAGCCTGCGCCTTACTTTTCCCTCGCGTATCACCAAACCCATGCCCACCCCACACCCAGAACCCTCAAAAGTCACAAGGTGCCCCCTTGACACACAGACACCTTTCTCCTGCCTTCCCCCCTCAATAGCAGCAATGAAAAATAACCCTTATTTGCATCCAAAGCCATTACACACTGATCGTGAGCACACAGTTAGCCCAGGCTGGCACACACAGTGGTTGCTTTGCGGGAATAATGAGTGGGTGATGTTTGGAGCCCAGTCTCGAGGGCAATGATGCCGTTGCTGTAGGTGTTATCCTGCATTTGTGCAGTCCGGCTCGACCAGAGCTGGTCCTCACATGCACATCTTATAACCCACGACTTCAAAACCTTAGTTTGTCGATGCAAGCCTGCCCTGCTGACCCGATACAGATACCAAACCAAACAAGCAACTTTTAAGCAGGCACCGCGAGCGCATGCCCTGTCTGGACCGCTGCACGGTCTCACCGACGTGGCTTTTCCTTGCAAAAGGGGCTGTCAGCTCGCATTCCTCACGCACCGGGGCCCCGCTCGAGCCAGCCACACTCCGCTGGGCGACGGCGGCTCTGAACATTGGGAAGCAACATCAGATTCAATTAGCGTCATTACCGATGAGCTTTTTCATCTCTCGGCTGAGCCCCCGCCACGTACCCCAGCCAACGGGATGGGGCTGTGCACACACAGGTGGCCATGCAGTCGTGTCTCCTGTGCCTTCCCACCCTGCCCTCCTCAAGGACACACTCATCCCTTTTTCAGGGTTAAAAACCCCAGCTGAGCAGGCACAGCTAAAGGCTCCCTTTATCAACGTTTATCACCATTTATGGAACAAAGCCTGAATCTTTTTTACAAGGAGCTGGGGATTTTGTTCCAAGCATTGGGCATGTTTTCATTTCACCCTTTTCTATACTCTTAAGTCTCTCCAATAACTCGTTTTCAACAGCAAGTGAATTTATTGCTACAGGTGGCAAAGGACAAAATGAAAACCATAAGCAGAACAGGACAGGATCAGTCACCCTGAAATCACCCGTCGCATCCCCTCTGAAGGTGCATCTCCCCATCTCCAAGGATGGGCCCAGCGCACCTACATCTTCACCCACGCCTTAAAAGCACAAATGCTTTGGGAACGCATGCAGGCAACATCTAGTTTTTGCAGGAAATTGCCCGGCATGGATATACAAACATTGCTATCATGCGAAAAACCAACACGCTGATTTGCCAGCTCACGTCACACAGACCTAAATTCTTTATACGTTACGGCATTTAGCTAACACGGAGCAGCGATACCCTTGCCACAGCTCTGAAAAGCCCTGGACCTTCACAGCAGCAGGCCACAGGCAAGCCAGGCATCAGACTGCAAATACAGTCGCATACCTTGGAAAAGAAAAGCGTATGGGTTTCTGCAAGTACATGCACCCTGACGGAGGTGGGAGCACCCAGCCCACAGCGAGTCGAAGCGCACTAGCTCGTGTTTTCTCCATGATTAGGTTCAAACCCTGCTCGGCTGGTGCAAGAGCTGCAGAAACTCCCACGCTGGCGCTGGACCTGCCCGCACAGGCAGGGCAGGGCTGGCCCTGGCTCAGCTCACCAGCGCTGCCAGGGTTTGCAAAACCTGCTGAGTCTTCTGGATGTCATTCCAGCGTTGTCTCTTATTTGGCTGGAGCTAGCACTCGGTACGGAGGCAAAACCACCTTGGCTTAACAGGCCAGATGCCGGATCTTTGCTATGTGCTGAGACGTTTCCTTCCTGTAGTAAAACGAACGGGCTCTCCCATACATCGGCTATATCACTCCCTTGAAATGAAAATCTTTAAGGAGTCGATCCTTCCTGCCCATCCCACTTGAGAAGCATCAAAAGAGCACCCTGAACTGTGGTCACAGCCAACCACTTGGCACACGGGCTGCAAAACACCTGAGGACATTGGGATGAAGACGGCAAATATTTTGACAGGTTACTGGTCCCAGTAACAGCACCTTCCCACAAGAGCTATGATTCACCGTTCACGTCAGCAGCACGGAAAAAATGACCCCTTCTTCCTTCAGAGCAGACAAAAGAAGTGCTTAAGAAAAAGCATTTAAGAATATGGGCTTGCCCAGCAGAAAACCCGAGCAAAACTCAGTTCCTGCAGAAGCCAGAAGGATCGTCCATTGACTTTAACTGTTCTTGGGCTTTTTCTTGTGTCTTCAAACACATGCTCCCCGCTCCCTCCCCACAGCAGCACGCAAATGAGAGCGAGTGCCATGGCAGATGGCAGGGAAGCCATCACTGGCATTAGCAGAACAGCCGCTATTTCACAACTACTCACAGCAAGAAAATCAAGAAACCCAACGCAGTCCACGTGCCAAAAATAATCTCCCCGAAAGACGCAGCAACTGGGAAAGGTGACAAAAACAGGTCCGGGGAAGTCAGGAATGAGGCAGCAAGGGAAGCGCCCGTGTACCCGATTAAACCCAATCTTTTTGGTCCTCATGTCAAAGGCATACGCCCATGTTCAGTTTGCGTTCAACCCCAAAAGACGACTGCGTTGAACGTTCCTCCCAAGCCGCACCTCCTCATCCTGTCTCCGGGAAGGGGGACTCTGACTCCCTGCTTCCCTGGCCTCGACGGCGGTTGGATGCAATAGCAGAGAAGGGGCAAAGGAAGAGGTAAATTAATTAAGCATCTAATTGGGGATTTGGGTTATATGCTGAATATGAAGTTCTGATCCATCGCTACAGCAATGTGGCTCCGTAGCCTCCAGGCCAGATTTGGCTGTCTTTTATCCAGCTCAGAACGTGTCTCCCCATACCCTCACAGCTGGAAATCACAACTGAAGATGCATCAGGCTGAACCCCAGCTTGTTACCACCAGCAGAAAGAAACAGCAGATTAACACAGCGCTCCAACGCATACTTCCCCGGACACTGCAGAAGATCTTGTCCCAGATTGCTACTTCTCTAGAAACCCCCCGTACACTCAGGAAACGCTCACAGCCCATCCATCTCGCAGACACCCCCAATCACAGCCCCCCACCCTGCCATGTCCCAACTGATAGGCAGAAAAGCTGCACCTTTAGCATAAAAAAATCAAATTTCCCACCTACACGCTCAAATATGCATTTCAGTGCCAAAACTAAACTCAAATTAGGGATCTCAATATTCATTCTTGCCATGTATTTATCCTCCTGCAGCAAAGGGTATATGAAGAACCAGAGAAACGCAGCACAGAGGGGTTTCTCCAGCACCAGAAGACAGACCTGGTCTCCAAACACAACTTTATACCTAAACCAGTGACTCCTTCCCGCTGCCAGCGGAAGCTGCACCTCCTTTCATGAGTGTGTTTCAAGGAAGACAGGCAATGCTTTTGCTTTTCTGAACAGTGACGTAAGGAATATCTTGCGATGGGGTCTGTGTCCCCTGGCTGTAGCACTGCCCAGATCCACAGCGTTGTCCTGCAGCATCCTGCAGTAAAGCTCTTCCCCCAAAACAACATCTTTGTTTTTTCAACTCTAGCTGTAAATAAAGGTGAAACTTTCCAGGAATCAAAGCAAGTTGCCTGGAAAGACTACAGAGTAATTATCACTCAGAAAGTTCAAGCCTGAAACCATACGAAGAGATTCCCTGTTGTTTATTACAGACAGTTTACGTGGCATTGCCTTAATTCTTTATGGGTGTAAAACCCACACTGATTACAATCAGAGGAGCGTTAAGGAATACAAACACACCAGCCTGGATCACACAAGGCTTCCATATAACCCACTGTCTCCTCCTATGCTCTGGACAAGGGCAAACGCTTCAGAGGCAGGAGGCAAGAACTTCATTAATGAGCAATTATGGAATAACCTGTGCCTTGGAGAAAACCGCTTCCAGCTGTGCCAAACACGGGTTGGCTTATGGCCTGAAATGCATTTATTTACTTCCCTTTTATACAAATATTTCTGCCTAATGCAACTCATTATCTTCATAAAAGTTTAGTACAAAGCTTGGCTTTAAGAAGCCAAGAAGTTGCAGAGACCGATTATAGCCCAGAGAGAGGCCAGAAAGGCGATGCCTGCCCTTGGGGGTTATTACAGGCACTGCTGGAGGATCCCAGAGTGAGAAAACGTCAGCCACTGAAGAGTCAGAAGCAAAGATTTGGCTATGGCACCAGCAGATCCCTTCCGCTGGATCCCTTTTCGCAAGCACCAACGTACTTTACGCAGTTCACAGCATCAGACCCAGGCAGAAGGTCCCGCTGGGTGGCCTGGCTGAGGAATTTGGCTCCCTTCCTGCTTGCAAATCAACCCGCACCCTCAGGTCTTGGCTCATTTACACCAGGCTTTTGTGGCCCCCTTTTCTCTCTGCCTCCCCAACACGCTGTGCCTTTGCTGCCGGCAGCGGGAAGTGCTCTGCACACCGCCAGGCACGAAGCATCGCTCCCGGCAGAAGTTACGGCTGGGCTAACGAGGCAATGGAAAGGAGACCGGTACTGTCACACACCGTAATTAGACAACAAAGCTGCTCTGCAGCCAAACGCTTCTGACACAAGCCCCACACAGGGGGTGGTTTGCAGCACCGCCTTTTTGCTGTCCTTGCAGCCGCATCGTGGGGTCACCACACCAGAGACGCTGTTCCAGGCACACATCCACCCCAAACCTCGCTCTCCATCAGCAGAGAGGTGATCCGTGGTGCCACCGGACTGCCCCACCACCCCCGTTCAGAAGGGCAGCACCTCACCCGAGCGACTAACTGACTTTTTTTTCCCCTGTTTTTCCTTCCTCTCAGCAGCCCCGCTCTCAGGAACGGGAGCAGAGCCTATTCACTTCAGTTGAATTGTTCAGTGGCGGCGAGATTCCTCCCAGCTCCAGCGCTGTGTTGGCAATTGGGAAACCTGAAACAATTTCTTTATGGTAAGCAATTGCGGCTGATCCCACACCGAACCCAGCACGCCTTCTTGCAGCTCCGCTTTCCCTTGAGTTCGTTCACTCAAGTGGAATTAAAATCCAAGCAGAAGGGGTTTTAAGATCCATCTTCATTCCCATTAGAATACTTAAAAATCTTCTTTTGCAGGAGTGGAAACCCACACACAGCAGCAGTTCTGTAGCAGGAGCGTTTCCTTGCTACGAAGCTGAGAAAGCTTTCCATGCAGATGGCTCCCCCAGCCCGTAGAGCTTTCCAGCTATTGACATTTCATACCATTTTCCTCACTTGGCCAGAATTAGGTGGGAAAAAAAGGTACTCGGCTCTCATGGGAGCATGAGGTAGCCACGCAGCCCTCTGGTGGGAAGCAAACCCCACCACCCTCACTGCAGCAGCCCTGAGAGCAGCGCACCGCTGGATCCCTTTCAACGTCAGGAAACAAAATGGTGTGGTAACATGAAACATCAGCTGAAGCAGCCAGGTCTGAGCCGGAGAAGTGACGAGACCTGCAGCCCTCTCCCAGCTCCAGTCCAGGTCCAAGCAAAGCCCCACATCATCTCAGCTTCCACTTCAATATATTATAACACAAGCTTTGTCTCCAAGGTCTTTGCCATCTCTATCTACCTCCTTGGGCAACTGTAGAAATAATTAACGGGAAATATCGCCTAAAATGAACCTGATCCATTTGGTGTGGAGAGACCCTACACAGTATATTCAGGTGTTCCTTTTATTGTTTAACTAAACATAACTTTGAAATTTAGCTACAGGACTGAGGAAAAGTCACCCTGGGAACTGCTGCTCTAAGCTCCTGGCTTGGAGCAGGAGAACCCCTGGGAGAAACCAGCTCTCTGCAAAAGGCTCTTATCGCTCCGCTAAGACTGGAGGAGCAATAACAGGAAGAAATTGTTTTGGCAGGACTTACACCATATAAAGTAAACTCACCAGCCGCTGTTGTATAAAATCTCAGTGGAAAACACACGCAGCCATCATCCCCTGTGGTTGCCGACAGCATCCCCCGGGCTGCAGTGGGCTCTTGCACATCCACCCTGGCTGCGCTCAGCCTGCCGGCACTGCCCACCCAACGTGGCGCGGTGTGAAAATGCAGAGAGGCCACCACCTTGAGCCCTGCTTCTCCTCCTGGCTTTCCCTGTTACCTATAAGCGGATGCTCCAAGCGTGATCGCAGAGGGTCACCGAGGGACATGGTGTGTGTCGCTCGCCTGCTCTTGCTGCTGCCAATGTCTTTTTCAGCTCCAGCCTACGGTGTGGGAATCAGAGAGCGGGGCAGAAGTTGAGGATGTGCTCTGCACCCAGGAACACTGTCGAACTCCCTACGGCAGAAGGGAGGGATGGGAAGATGGTAATGTGTGCTGGGGCTGGTGCCTTTGCTCGCTGGGAAGTGCCCTTCCAGTGCAAACCCAACTCCTTGTGCTGCTCAGAAATCCGGTGGATGCTCTCCTCTTCCTCCCCCTCACTCTCCGCTGCGCAGCCCGCGTTCAGGCAGGACCCTGGCACCCCCCTCCAGCCACCCAGCCGACAGCATCCTCCACACCAGTGTGGGTAGAGGAGGCCAGGCACTGCCGTGGTGCCGCGGCCAAGCCCAACACCAACCACTTGGCCGAAGCTGAGAGTCCGGAGACTCCACGACCGCACGGTTCCAGCTAGACGTGTGACTTCATACCACTTCAGCTGAACAATTCCAGTGCCGAAGGCAGACGCTCACATCGGTGGCATTGTTTTTACACACAATAGGCATTTTTCATACCCACGAGTGAAACGTGGCAGTTTTAAACTGATTAATGGTTGTCTCAAACAAGTCCCTGAGTGTACGGGAGGCCTCTGGCAGACAATGTCCACCCAGTTTCAGTGGGATGGCATCAGCTGCTGCCCTGTGCCAGCCCGGTCTAAGAGGAGCAGCAAGAGTAAACGAACTACAACCACTCCCAGTGTGGCTTGTTCAGATGAGGGACAGGCTCCCCATTCCTCTGCCAGGCACACACTTTGCTCTGCTCCTCACCACAGCGTCAAAGAAGCCCTTTGGTTCGCTTTCTCATGCCAGCACACAACCACCCTGTTTCCACAAATCCAGCAGAGCCCTCAAACTGAAGTCGGCGTCTACTGAAGCAAAGATCCCAGCAGTTTGCTGCAGCAGCAAAGGAGCCGACCTGCAACTCCTGCTGCCTCACCAGCCGGGCTATGACACCCTCACCGCCGGTGAGAGATCCAAGGGGGCTCACCTCCTCGCCCTGAATGCAGCGTCGGGACCGAGACAAGCCTCCAGCAGCAAATTCACTGCCGGCGCAGGGCAAGTGGGTGGCAGCTCTGCGCAGCCCGCGTGGAGGGGCTGGCTGCCAGCACAGGCTCTCCAGGGCTTTACTGGGGCAGCAAAAGCTCAGCTCTTGGGACGCAGAGTTCGCAAAAGCCCTGAGAACTTCCACACTTAATTCTGCCCCAGCGCATGGTGGTGGAGGAATGTGACACACGCAGCTTCACTCTTTACACCAGCCCCGGTTTGGTGTTTTCCCTCTTTTGGGATGGCAGCCAAAAGCAAACGATAAACCCAGGGAGAGGGAGCTGAGAGCCCGGGCAGGCAACTCAAGGGGTGAGCAACTGTCCCCACAGTGAAGGGGAGTGCTATTCGGACAGCAAAGCTTTCAAATCCTTTTGTTTCTGCTGTCAAGCAAGTCGTAGCCAAAACATTACACGCAGCCCTGCGCGAGAGGACCTGCGGTTCGCACGGGTGAGGAACAGCGTTTTGCAACGTGGATAGCACAGCCTGGGAAATACGGGCTATCGCTGCCAACCATCTAAGCCACAAAGATTAGTTAAGAGGAAAAAAAAAAAAACCCAATGGGAAAAAAAACACAGGCAGCACAGCATTCGCTCCAGCGCCTAGATAAGAAACGGAGGTACGGACAGGTTAACAGGCGTCCTCGGTCACACCACAAGACTGCGGCAGATGAAAAGAGAGCCTGCCACGTGCTGTACCTGCCCTATTTACGCCTAGTGTGATCCAGGCCACGTTTTTTGGCATCTCAAAGGCAGGGTTTGATGGGTTTCTGTATCCCACACACACCCAGAGACACTGATTTTGCATCACTCGACGCATCTGCCACCCGCAAGCAGGAGCGGGCTGCGCGGCGAGAAGCTGCAAGTTGTCATGAGGGACCATGCCCTGACTCCGGTTTCACTCCCAACTTCTCCTTAACCCTGAGGATTCCCATGAATAACCCGAGGAGCGAGTTTGAGCAGAAACGCGGGGATCTGCACTACGCGTGAACTCTGCGCAAAACCAGCTTTGTGCTTTGCCGCTCCACCGGCAGCCCTGGATACTCTGCAACATCCTTTTAATGCAGCGAGACATTTTAGGATGTGAGCAAGACCGAATCCTGCTCTTGCCCCAAACAATAGGCTCTGCAATAATGGTGCAACCAGAATTTCCTGTGCAGCGGCACACGCCAGCTCCCGGGAGAAAATACCATGGGAAAGCACTGCCACGAGAAAAGCCGCTTTGCAGTGCACCAGGGCAACTCCTCGAGGCTCCCAGGGACACTGTTTTTGCAACAAGCAAAGCACTGCAACCAAATCCAGGCTGGGAAGCACGCAAAACCACACCAGCGGCTCAAAACAGAAGCCGTCCAGCCTGGGAACGGCTGTGGCTAATTCATTATCGCGCCCAGCCTTTAGCAACATCTGGACGCAGCTTTCTCTCACAGATATTTCACTACCCTGCAGTCCCCATGAAAGCATCGCGTCAGAGCAGGCTACGATTTGGAAGGCCACAATCTCAGCTCGGCTGGGGTGAACCTCAACAGCATCACTGCTCTCACGGCACGGGAAGCTCGGGAACAGGGCTGGCCCAGGGCATCTCTCACGGGAAGGCAACAAGTCCACAGATGGCACAGGTCCCAGCAAAAGAGCAACCGTTGGCACTGCATCAGACACCGAGAGGTAGCAATTGCATTCAAAATGCTCCGGTGTTGACCTGTTGGAGCTTCCACCGAGAATGAGGGATTAAAATGGATTTCAATCCCAAACACAAAGAAAAGCAAGCGAAAGACTCCTACAGCAAAACAGGAACTGGGTATTCCCCAGCTCTGCTGGGCTTAAGGACTTGAGGAGAGATGAGGAGTTATTAGAGAAAATCGAAAAGGCTAAACCAGCGTGCTCAATGCAGATACCACCAGCGCCCTGCTCCAAGCTAAAGAGCAAATTTTTGCCTTTCTACCTGACAGCACGACACAAGAGCTATGGGCTTGAAGCTGCAGACATTGCACGCCTGGGTTCTGCTGCCTTCCCCTCCCCTGTCCAGGGACCTCTGACCCTTCTCAGCTGCAGGAGATGCAGTGTTCAGGGTGGCGGACCACCATCACACACTCAGCGTCCTTCTAATGCCTCATCTTTACCGTTCGTCTAGCTCTACATGTGACACTTGTCATCAAACATTGGTGTCATTCATTTTTCTATAATCGTTTCCAAAGAAGGGCAGAAACAATTTCTCCGAGTTTTTTTGGCCCCAAAATTACTTGCCTGCCTAAAAGTATTGTATTGGGTTTGTTTTGGCAGCAGGGCTGCTGCAGGGGTGGCTTCTGTGAGAAGCTGCGAGAAGCTTCACCCACGTCTGATGGAGCCAATGCCACCCGGCTCCAAGATGAACCCACCACTGGCCAAGGCTGAGCCCATCAGCGATGGTAGTAGCACCTCTGGGATAACATAGTTAATAAGGGTGGGGGGGAACGCTGGAAAAAAACAGAAGCCGGAGGGAGGAGTGAGAACATGTGAGAGGAACAGCTCTGCAGACACCAAGGGCAGTGGAGGATGAGGGGGAGGAGTTGCTCCAAGCACCAGAGCGGAGATTCCCCTGCAGCCTATGATGAAGACCATGGTGAGGCAGGCTGTTCCCCTGCAGCCCAGGGAGGGCCACGGTGGAGCAGATAGCCACCTGCAGCCTGTGGGGGACCCCATGCCAGAGCAGGGGGATGCCTGAAGGAGGCCCCTGGAGGGCTCACACTGGAGCAGGCTCCTGGCAGGACCTGTGGAAAGAGGAGCCCGCGCTGGAGCGGGTTTGCTGGCAGGACTTGTGACCCCTCACACTGGAGCAGGCTGTTCCTTGAAGGACTGTGCCCCATGGGAAGGACCCACAACAGAGCAATTCATGAAGAACTGCAGCCTGCAGGAAGGACCCATGGTGGAGAAATTGGTGGAGGACTGTCTCCTGTGGGATGGACCCCACAGTGGAGCAGGGGCAGAGTGTGAGGAGTCTTCCCCCTGAGGAGGAAGGAGCAGCAAAGACAACATTTGATGAACTGACCACAACCCCCATTCCCTGTCCCCCTGCGCTGCTTCAGGGGGAGAAATCGGGAGTGAAGTTGAGCCTGGGAAGAAGGGAGGGGTGGGGGGAAGACAGTTTTTAGTTTTTTTGTTTTCTCGTTACCCTACTCTGATTAGATTGGTAATAAATTAAATTTATTTCCCCAAGTCGAGTCTGGTTTGCCCGTGATAATAATTGTCGAGTGATCCCCCTTTCCCCATCTCCGCCCAGGAGCCTTTTGTTATATTTTCCCTCCCCTGTCCTGCTGAGGAGGGGAGAGATGGAGCGGCTCAGCAGGCACCTGGTGTCCAGCCGGAGTCATCCCACCACAAGCATCCAAAGTAAAATATGGAAGATACAAGCATGTTCTTTTACGTCCAGCAGCATCTCCCCATACAACGCATGACAGTCTCTTCCCCATCAGCAGCCCAGGACGCCCCTCGCCGTGGATGTGCGGAAAGCTCAGCATTCATTTCAAGAGGAGAAAGGTCAGAAAACAGGTGATGGCACCCAAGCCTAACTTAGCAGCGGCCACCACCAATTCGGGATGCTTCAGGAGACCTCTTGGAACTAACACAATTAGCCAATTTTACACCCTTACTGCTGGATTTAGCACATATAAAGAGCAAATTGCTGCAAAGCACATCGCTACGGGCTGTTCAGAGACCGAGCACTCGGGGCCTCTGCTCCAGAGCTATGTTGACGCACAACAAATAGACGAGTTTTCAAGGAAAAACTACACCCAGCAGCTGGCAGGTTGAACAGGAAACCAGTAAAGCGGAAACAAGAGGTTTTCACCCCATTTCTTCCATCAGCTCACCCAACTTGTCTGCCCGGTGATGAAGAGGGGATGAGAGGTGTCGCAGCCCAGCGCAGCAGCTCCCACCAGCCCAGGTTGCGGCCGAGCGCCCCGAAGGGCAGGGCTGGCCCCCGCCAGCACAGGGGGGACAAACCCTCACCAGCCTCTTACAATAGTCTGCTGCACCTACAGCAGGTAGATGTTTAAAGACAAAAGAAAGCAAAGCCTCGATGCCAAGATTAAGGAGGATCTCTGGGTTTGGGATGGGGACACGAAGTGATGAGGACAGAGACGGTGCGTCTGGAGAGCCCGTGCTAGCTGGGGACCCTAAATCCGACATACCCCCCACGCAAGAAAAAAAAAAAAACAACTTTCAGAGCCCCAGCGAAGCTCCTTGGCATTTCCACAGCGAAGGACTGGCTTTACTGGCCGTGTGTGTCTGGCTTGGGTCAGAACGAGCAACGGGCAGCTCGGCAACGTGTTCAAACGAAGGGAGATGCAGAGCTGTGGGCTCCAGATGGAGTGACGACCTCTCTCAAGAAAGAAAGAGCAAAGAAGCCACATGCAAGGACATGGAATCGTAGAATGGTTTGAGATCATCCAGTTCCACCCCCTGCCCTGGGCAGGGACACCTCCCCCCAGCCCAGGTTGCTCCAAGCCCCGTCCAACCTGGCCTTGAACACCTCCAGGGATGGGGCAGCCACAGCTTCTCGGGGCAACCTGCGCCAGGGGCTCACCACCCTCCAAGTGAAAAATTTCTTCCTGATATCTAATCTAAGTCTCCCCTCTTTCAGTGTCAAACCATTCCCCCTCATCCCATGGCTCCCCTCCCTGATCCAGAGAGTCCCTCCCCAGCTCTCCTGGAGCCTCTTTAGGCACTGGAAGGGACTCTAAGGTCTCCCCGGAGCCTTCTCTTCTCCAGGCTGAACACCCCCAACTCTCCCAGCCTGTCCTCCCAGCAGAGGGGGCTCCAGCCCTCGCAGCATCTCTGGGGCCTCCTCTGGACTTGCTCCAACAGGTCCATGTCCTTCTTCTGTTGGGGGCTGAGCAGCGTGAAGCCCTCAGAGCTCAACCTACAGCCAAAAAAGCCATTTACTGGGAGACAGTCAGAAAATGCATTTTGAAGTGGCCCATCAGGGAAAAAAAAAGAAGATCCAATGCTACTCCATGATTTCTTATTTTAATGACTACTCGGTGCCCTGCAGGCTGCAGCGAGACAGGTAACCGGTCTCCCTGCACTCAGCCTTCTGCACACAACACCCCAAAATCCATTTGCTAGTGTGTAGGTGCACAATAATTTTGTCAGACCATTTAGGCACCGGGGAACTCTTCCCCAGGAGGCTGTGGTTTCCAACCGTGCATCACTGCCCGCTGAATTATCAAGCCGAGCTCAACCTGCCCATCTCCCGTGCTACTGAAATCCATGACAATGTTTGCAAAATGCCCCCTTCTGGCAAATTCTAACTCAGGTTTTCAGGTCATATCGTGTAGATGAAGAAAACTCCAATAAATCTATCATTTAACGGAAAATTAGTGCTGCGTCCTAATGTCAGCACCGAGCTCAGAAATAACCTCTTTTCCCACCGACAGCTATTGCGTCCTTGACATAAGAAGGCCAAATACAACAAACCTTAAATAAAAAAAAAAAAAGCCCCACAAAAAATCAGAGTGGGCGATGCTTATGCCCTGAAAAGGGGGTTGGCAGGAGGCCACCGGGCAAGACCCGTGTTCAGATCCCTGGCTGATGGCGCTGGCAGGAACCCAGTCCCTGGAAGAGACCAGGGTGGGAACAGCACCGGCCAGACGGGCGGCTGAGCGGCAGCAGCGCTCCTTTGGCATTTTGTTTGCTCCTTCTACCTCCCCTCTTTTTTACCCACGTTACTTATGGCAGGGGTTTTTTGTTGTTTGGTTTGTTGGTTTTGGTTTTTTGTGGGTTTTTTTTTTTAAAGCAAGGCAGAGCCATTTTATTAAATCAGCTAATATCATTGCAAAAATTGGGGATGTCTTTGAGATCACAAGACGCAAACAGCCAGGTAAATACAGGCAGAAATAATTGCTCCAAGCGTAACTGGGTTGCGGTAATTAGGTGGGTGGTTTTGAGCTCCCAGCCTCAGATCATCGGGATTCCTGAGACTATTTCTGAGAGCTCTTAGTAAGGTAAGTCTGAAAGCAAACCCATTCTCACGCTTCACCTGGAAGTTTCACAGGAGCCTGCGAGCTGTGAAATAAAAAAAAAAA
>VZSZ01005863.1:256935-273385 GCA_013398815.1 Ibidorhyncha struthersii
GGGTGGGAGGTGTGCCTGCCCGGAGCTGGGGGGGGTGGAATTCGATGATCTTCGAGGTCCCTTCCAACCTAAACCATTTTGTGACCATGGTCTAGACTCACCGTTAACTCCTTCCCAGCTTCTTTCATCTCCCTCTCTAAGAGGAAGACCACTTCTTCCTCCCCCAAGGAGAGGACCTTTTATGCATCCTCAAGCCCACCTGGGCAAAACCAGATCATTTGGCTTTGGCCAGGTGCTTCCAACCGCTCGTTTGACAACCCCCACCCACCCGCTGAAACAGCCCTGAGCTTTACCAGCCCCTTCCCCAACCCCGACGCCACACGAGTAGAAGCTCAACTTCCTATTTCCACCCCAGAAAAAAACCACTCCTGGAGCAAATTAACTTCCGAGCAGCGCTGCCTGAAAGCTTCTAAAGAGGAGGAAGGTTTCTCCCACCCGGCCCCGCGTTCCCCCCAGCTCTCTGCAGACCCCACGGTGCTCCCCACCAGCGCCCGGGCTGGCGGCGTTCCTGCACGGGTAAATAGGAGATCACACAAATAAAAGAATTGTTTCCGGTTTAAGAAACAGCCTTTATAAAGTGAAAAATATTGGAGGGAAATGGAATCGTGATTTAGGCAAGGCTTACTGGATTTAATTGCTGCTTTTCCATTGCATGTGATTGGTGTTTTAAGTTATATTAGTATTGTTTCCCATGGAGATGCAGGTGTGTGCTACAGAAAGAGGGTGTTATTAATAGGAGTGGTTCCACCCCCCTGCCCTGGGCAGGGACACCTCCCCCCAGCCCAGGTTGCTCCAAGCCCCGTCCAACCTGGCCTTGAACACCTCCAGGGATGGGGCAGCCACAGCTTCTCGGGGCACCCTGCGCCAGGGGCTCACCACCCTCAGAGTGAAAAATTTCTTCCTGATACCTAATCTAAATCTCCCCTCTCCCAGTTTAAAGCCATTCCCGTTATTTGTTTGCTCCATGCCCTTGTAGAAAGTCCCTCCCCAGCTCTCCTGTAGCCACTTTAGGTACCGGAAGGCCGCAATAAGGTCTCCCCGGGGCCTTCTCTTCTCCAGGCTGAACCCCCCCAACTCTCCCAGCCTGTCCTCCCAGCAGAGGGGCTCCAGCCCTCGCAGTATCTCTGTGACCTCCTCTGGCCCCGCTCCAACAGCTCCATGTCTTTCCTATGTTGGAGGCTCCAGAGCCGGAGGTAAAACTGTGGTGCCCTTGTAGTCGCAGAGGGGTGGAAAATAACACCTTTTCCATAGGAAGGGTGAGATTTTGAGGGGGTTCATTAAGCTACAGGGAAGGACCAGAGATGGGGGGGGGGGCGCTCTCGGTGGCCTGGGAAGATGCTGCGGTGGGTACCACAGGCAATATCTTGCAGCAGTCACCCTGCTGCCGTTCAGTCCTCATCTGCAAAGTCACACCAATCCTGCAGCAGGGAGCATCGCCCTTGGGCACAGCCGTCCCCGTGGGCCGGCCATCGCTGCGTTACCTCCCTTCCCCATTTCCGCCGTATCACCACTACCCCTGCCACCCCCCAAAACGGGCCAGGCCTGGGTTGCTCATGGTCCTTCCACGCTGCGGTTCCCATCAGGGGGATTTAAGCTCATGTTGAAGTGCACAGCGTAACCCAGAGCCGTTGCGGCCGGCGGCATGTGGCTGTGGCACTGGCAGCACCAGGCAAGGACCACCATTGCCCTTCTGCTCCGAGAAGGAGGAGATGGGTCATCTCTGATGTTTGACGGAGCAAACAGCATCGTGGCGCGGCGGCGTTTGAGGCTGTTTTCATCTTGCTGGCGGCTGATGCTGCTCCCAGGGAAAAGCTCAGCTCTCCTGGTGCCACACACACAGGGGTCACATCCAGTCCCCTCCCCATCCCATAAAGACCCGGCACGAAGGGAAACACCCAGGGGCAGCCCCGGCACACGCAGCACTGCCGGTCCTGGGTGGTCAGACCCATGGGACTGGGGGCGGGGGGGGTTGGCTGTGAATATGAGGGCTCTTTGCGGGATTGCGTTTTCTGTTTGCCCTCGGAGCATTAAGTGGTGACATCTCCTGCTTGTGAGAAGCCGCTGAAAGCTCACTTTTCCAGAAAAGAAAGGGGAAAGTATGAGGAAATCATACAGCTTCGTACGCTGGGACTGAAGAAAACCTTCAAATGCATTAAAAAAATATATAAAACTCAAAATAACCACAAAATCCAGGGGCAGCAATGTCACCGTGCCTGTATGTGCATCTCCCAGGGACAAGGGGAACACCTCGCAGCCCTCAGCCCTTGTTCCCCCAAAACCCACCTTTTGCGGTGTAACAGCCCTTGAATCTTAACGAACAGCCCACCGCACAGGGCTTTTTCTTCCCTCCGCTAAATCAGCGCCTGCCACCAGCCACCTTAGCTGGCCAAAGCTGCATTGCAGGAAGCAATTTCCCTTCTTTCCCCTCCCTCCCAACAATATTATTTCTATTTTCTTCAGCTAAAGGTGATGGTGGGCCAAAAACCCCCGAGCACCGGTGCGGGCCTTGAATTTGTGACTGGTCTGAAACACCTCCTGCACTTACCCGCCGTAGAGCGGGTGCTCCAGACCTCCTTGACTGCTTCTGGAGAGATGACCATACTGCAAGAAAACCAGTAAACCGTGAACTATTAAATGACCCACAGAGAACATGGGGCCACTTCTACTTTCCCTAAAGACACCAGGATTATTATTTTTTTTTTCCCTGTGGCCTAGAATGAAATCCAGACCAGGGCCACCCCTCACCAGCTGCCCAACGGTGGTTATTAAGACAGCGGGGCTCTGTCCTGTCTGCAGGACGGTAAGCACCTCTGTCCCTTTCTGACCTACTGACTTTTGAAACTGGATTTTGGTGTTTGCCAGTGGGGTCACCACAGAGCCCTGAGCAGCGATGGTCCCAGGAGGTTGGTTGCATGCCCACCAGAGAAGAAACCTCTAGCGATATGGACACAGCAGCTGTTCCGCCACCCATCCTTCCAGAGACATCCTCAGCTTCAGCAGCCCAGCATCTCCCTGCCTTGGTGAGGAGCGAGGAGGCCAAGACACACCATCTCTCCAACCTCCCAGGACCATCACTCTAGCAGCTCTAGGCTCCCCTTTATGAAGGCCCTCCAAAAAATCCCTCTTAACCAGCACAGGAGTGCCACCACTCCTCAGCACCAAGTCGGAGCTGCCATCTTTCACCTCCCTTCCCCTAACCAGGCACAGGAGCAGCCCACCATCAATCTCTTTCAGCTCAGGAAGAGCTTCACCGCCCCTGTTAACTAAGGGGAATGGCACCGACTGACACACCTGAGCGAGGTTTGCAGGATCAGACCCTACGAGCACAGTCTCCCTGGAGGAGTCCCCTCTGCACCACAATGGTGCTACTTCTTTTGTTGCATGAACCGCGGTCGCTGAGCTCCAGGCAGCCCTTGGCCGTCCTCCCCACTGGCTCCTGCTCCCAGGCTTTGCTCAGAGGCAGAAGGAGCAGAAACATAACTGGGTTCATTTGAGAACCTCAGAAAACACTGAGGATGCTAAAATCGGCAGAAAGATCTTAAATCCTGCTTACACCGGGGAAATTCCTGGGTACTTACTTGCAGTGCCCTGCAGAGAACGAAATGACTGAAATTGCAGGCAGGTTCACCATGAAGATGGGCAATTCTTGTCTCAAATAGGAGGTGATGGAGCCCAGGTGAGAAATAAATCCCAGGAGCAAATGGACTTTTCTTTGAATATTACCTTAGCCCCATCAGCAGATTAACAAACTTAAGGGACGGCAAGGACAGATGAAGGTGAAGGCAGGACCAGAAAATGCTGAGCTGGTTTATTGATTTATTTTTCTGGGTCTAGCAAAAATTGGCAGCTTACGGCGGCTCAGCTGAGGCCATAGGCGACATGGTGGCCTCCCCTGTCGCGGTCCCTTCCCTCTTTCCTCACCTCTGCCTCAGCAGATGCCTGGCCTCAAATACCATCAAGGACGTAACTGCCCTGGGGCCGCCTAAACACCACTCCTTCCATATCCCTGAAGTGAGAAAAAAAACAACAACCAAAACACAACAAAAGTGATAAGGAATTAACAGCTTCTTGGAAACCCAAACAAAGTTTATGTTACAGAGGCAGGCGTCAGAAATTGTGCTCCTATAATTAACACAGCCCAACTGCTTCCTGCTGGGATGCTTAGAGGGAGCTCAGCCCTACGCAAAAGCATCTCCGGAGCTGCTGCAGCTGCCTTGTAAAGGGGACCTCAAGCATCTGCAGGGGTTCAGATTTTGCAGCTGGGTCTTATGGGCTGGGTTGGGTTGGGAGTGGGTTGAAAAAAAAAGCTGTTCGAAACAAAATGGGTCGTATCAGCAGTCTCTTCTAGTAGCTGCCCAGTGGAGGGATGCCCAGTCACCACGGCGTTGCCTCATCCCATAACCTGAAGTCCTTTCTGTTCTCCACAGCCAAGCGGCTGTTGGTCTTGCACTTCTTCATACACGATGTGTGCACTGAAATCAATGAAAACACGAGATCATAGAATCGTAGCTCCTCATTTTTTTAATTCAGACACCTTGACCAGGTGTCACAGGCTCCTTCCCCCCTCCCAGAAGGGTTCAGTCCTTTCATACTCCTAATTTATTCCTTATCTTTTATCTTTCTAAAGGTCCAGCAGCGTCTGGTTCGTCGTCTCCTTTCATTTTCTATCAGATTTGGTTCAAAGAGTTTCAGCTGGGGTAGGACGCCTGGCCCCATCATCCTTCCACCAAAGCTGAGCATCCAATTAGGCTGCTCACAGGCCGGCGCTGGGTTGCAGTTTTGTCTGGACATCACCTTGTGCCACGTACGGACCCCGGACGGGGAATCCGGGGCACTGTTCAACCACCCAAAACACCCCTCAAGCCCCTCGCCACGGCACACAGGGTTGCTCACCTGCGCCAGCTTCTCCTCCGCTCTCTTTTCCCTAATCCCCTGATATACCCACCTCTTTGTTTGGGGGGAAAAAAACACCCAGCCACCCCGCGCTTCGGAGTCAAATCCCAATACAGAGCCTCCTAAAACCAGGCAATTCCCCCACCTGGTCGTTTTTCTGGTGCTTCCTCTGGCTTCCAGGTTGGATCTGGTGTGGGGTCGGGCAAACACCCGAAATAATGCAGCAGGAGGATTAAACTCACGTGATCTTGCTTTGCGGTCTCAAAGGAGACAGGCACTGGGTGGCTTAGTCCAACACCCAATTTTATAGCCTACAATTAATCTATTTAAGTGACCCGTAGGCCAGGCGGGATGGCCCTGATGAGCTCGGGGGCATGGATGGGGGCAGCTTCCACTCAGCCACCACCAGCTCAATGCTGAGTTAAGGGTAGTGGGCTGGAAGATACAGCCTGGTGCCCCCCAGCAGCATTTATTCTACCTTTTAAATAAAACACACGGTCCTGTGGCTTCGGCCACACCGGAGTGCGGTGCAGCAGGAGGTGACTCCTCTGCCCCCACCTCGGGGCAGGGGAATGAATGCCCTCACCCTGGAGTTAACACCCCATCACTGGAAGGTTGGGTTTTCTTTCAGGTTCCAGCTGCACATCCAAGATAAGGCAGTCCATGTAGAACTGGACTTTTTCCCCCATTTAAAGTCTTTTTCCCCATTTAAAGCTTTAATGGCTGGAGGATGGGGTAGAGAAACGGTCTGCTCTTGAGCACATCACCAAACCACACTCATTAACTCCCGATTTGCGCTATAATGAGGGTTCATTTGTGCTCTTTGTCCCCCTTTCACCAACCCAGGACAGGTGCTGGGTTTATTCAGCAGGGGTGAATCCTATTCTTGCCCTGGGCCTTGTTTATTCCTCATCTGCAAGTGTAATTTTTTAGGGAGGGGAAAGAGAGCCTCAGAGTATGTTCCTGGACCAACACAGGAGCCCTCACAGCATCGCCCGCACCCCGAGAGCCCCAGAGTGGGAAACTGCAGCAGGAAACAAATTAAGGAGGGGAAAACCTGGACGAAAGGATGAAATCCCCAAGGCGAGAGCTGAGCACAGGGCACACCTCTGGGGTGGCTCCGCTTCCGCGGGAGCTCAGATGGTTTTTGCAAAGTCTTCCCCGCTGCAATCCCCGGCTGGTTCTCCGTAACTCAGCAGAAAGTTTGCAAGATGTTATTTCTTGCCGTTTCCACTCCACTGGCCGGTGCTTCATGGCGAAGATCTCACTGTCATCACAGAACCATAGAATCACAGAATGGTTTGGGTTGGAAGGGACCTTAAAGACCATCGAGTCCCACTCCCCTGCCCTGGGCAGGGGCACCTCCCACCAGCCCAGGTTGCTCCAAGCCCCGTCCAACCTGGCCTTGAACACCTCCAGGGATGGGGCAGTCACAGCGTCTCTGCTGTCTTGCAGCACCGTTGATCAGCTGCTCCATTTGTAGAGGTTTCTATATGCGGTGCTTGCTAAAGCATCCACTGTACGGGTCTCCTTGCACCCCTCTTTCTGCCCCCCCCCCCCNCCAGGAACACGTTAAGGAGGATCTCGTCCTAACAAGAAACCAACTGGCAGAGGAGCAAACAACAAACAACAAGAGTTAGCACGTACGCCAGCCGCCGCTGCTCGGCGCCCCAAAGCCGCCCCACGGAGACGGCGCCGTTTCTCTCGCCCATTCGCCCGGGCAGGCGGGTATTTTTGGCAGCGGCCTGCCATGCGCACCTTGGCAGGGTTTGGGATTTGCAGGCGAAACTGCTCTTTGCTGAGCTCAAACCTCGTGCTGGGGGTCAGAGCCGAGGCTCCTGCCCCACGCCTCCGGGGAAAGCATCCCCACCAGCAGCCTCCTTGGCTAGCAGCGGCCACGGGACTGCCTGGAGAACGGCAGGATTGCTCAGCAATAACGCAGGCGAGGTGGGAAAGGGAAGCTGCGGGGTTTTTTTTCTGCAGTTGCACCCAAGAGCCACGCGTGCCCGAAGCGGGCAGAGCAGGGCAGAGCCCTCGGTGGCTGCAGGAAGGGACTTGTCGGCAAAGCCACGGCGTGGGAAATGCAGCCGGGCTGAGTCACACCGCGTCGCCCCGGCCCCGCAGAGCCCATCCTCTGTGCCCGAGCTGCTTTTCCACCCTCCAGCTACCGCAGAGCTCTCGTGTGGGACTGGCAAGGAACAATGCTGCCCCAAAATCCCCAAGAAAATGTGCCCTTTTATCCCCTTCACCCCCAAGGAACAGCCCCTAAACCCCTCTCCCTTTCTAAGCAGCTCAGACATGCCTTAACAGCCCTTTGCTCTCTGCTTGCCATCCCCAGAGTCACTATTCTTCAACACTTTTCCCCAAATTGGGCTCTCCCAGGGTTACCATCCAGCTCCTGAGCCCAGCCGCAGCCTGGGCTGGGCGAGCGAGGCAGGGAGCAACAGGCAGGGCCCCCAGCACCAAGTGGGAAAACAAGGAAACATTTCCACGTATTAACTTCATTTCCTTCATTTCCTCCAGCCCGGCAGCCTCGCTGGTGCGTTATTAATAGCACACTGCAGACGAGCGCCAGGGCTGGCCCGGGCTCCATCCAGCCTCCCAGCGCCCGCCCCGACGGCCACCGCTCCCAGCACCCCTCCGTGCCCGGGAGGGGACGATGCCGGTGGGATCC
Source organism: Ibidorhyncha struthersii (assembly GCA_013398815.1). NCBI lineage: Eukaryota > Metazoa > Chordata > Aves > Charadriiformes > Charadriidae > Ibidorhyncha > Ibidorhyncha struthersii. The sequence continues at coordinate 264,503 of VZSZ01005863.1, forward strand.
ACTCACTAAACATGTGGAAGAAGCACATCCCTTTGCAGCTGCACTGCAAACACCTCGCAGGAAAAGAGCGTTGAGGGAAGATCTGGGAAACACCCAAGTTTTCACTGCTCCCCCAACTTGGGATGCTGGAAACCGTGTTTTTAACATCAAACCTCCTGCAGGCTCGTTATTTTCTGTTCACAGAGGAGGAAACTATGGTCTCCTGCATTTGCAAAGCAAATGCCACCGGGATCCAGCGCAGCAGACGGAGTGGAGGGGAGGCAGCCAAGGGCAAGGCAGCTGCCCAAGCTGGGAGCATGCCCCAGCAGCACCCACGAAAGCAAAAAACCCCGCTAGCTCCACCGCTCGCAGCACAGACACGAGCATTTGCAGGTTCCTTAAGCACATTACTTCCTTTTAATTTGAGAGGCGGCCTTTTGAGTGAGCAGTGGACAGGACAGAACAAAGCTGGATGCTTGTGAGGCAGGCAGGGAGGGTTTGGGTCCCGTCCGACGGGTGCTTCACCCCATCAGCACCTTTGAGATCAATCTCCTTTGATGTGCTGCCCAGGATGCCTCACCGAAGGGAGGGGGGGGCCCTCTGGGACCTCTCGGTGACATGGTTGGGACCGAAAGTCCCGTTTCCCCACCAGCTCCCGGCCGAAACGCCTTGTTGTCTGTCCTTTGGTGTTCCCATGCGATGACCTGCGAGGAGACATTTCTTCAGCAACATCCTCCTCCCGCTCCCGACGCTCAGCCCACCGCCACCCGCCTCTAGCGAGGGGGAAGGCATTTGTGAGACCACCGCCTTCATCCATGCTGGGAACTAGAGCTGAAATCAGGAGGGAGAGCCTGAGCAGGCAGCAGGGAGGTGGTCAGGAGCCTCCGGGTCTCTCCCCACGGAGAGGAGTGATGCTCTTGCCCCAGCCCAGCAGCGGTTACACCAGTGGGCTCGGAACAAGTGCATGGCCAAACTTCATTGAAGCTGCAGAAGAGAGGGAAAACGGCGGCGTGCTGGCATCTTTTCATCTCCATATTCTCCAGAAATAACCCCCAAGGACCCGGCTCCTTGGTAGGCTCTGCAGTATGGCTGCTTCAGCAGGGACAAGTCAACGAGCACAAGTGGAGGAGAATGGAGGGCCCCGGCACCCGGGCAAAATACTGCAGTTGGTTTTAAGCCTGGAAGAAATAATTTCATTTATCCAGCCTGCCCTGAGTCCCCTGGACTGTGGAGTTTCACCTGCTGACAGCTGCTGACCTGGAGATGCTGCTGGTGGGAAATCCCACACTGGAGAAAATGCCTAATTTGAAATGAAAGCCTTCAGAGCAATGGAGAATTTCCCACCTGCCTTATAAAGTTCTCCCAGATGTCAAATACCCTCTGAAAACCCCAGACCTCGTGTCTTGAGGGAGGTCACTGACCCTCAGTTTCCAGCCCCGGCTCTCCCCAGAGCATGCTTTTAAATGTGGGAGGATCCTAAACCCAACTATTCTGACCCCAGCACTGGCTCCTCCACCTCATCTACATTGTAGATGGTGGCCTCCCCTGACACTGCATCCCTGCTCGTTTCTACAAACTGGCATTTAATCATAGAATCACAGAACGGTTTGGGTTGGAAGGGGCCTTAAAGGTCATCGAGTTCCAACCCCCCTGCCCTGGGCAGGGACACCTCCCACCAGCCCAGGTTGCTCCAAGCCCCGTCCAACCTGGCCTTGGACACCTCCAGGGATGGGGCAGCCACAGCTTCTCGGGGCAACCTGCGCCAGGGGCTCACCGCCCTCAGAGTAAACAATTTCTTCCTAATATCTCATCTAAATCTCCCCTCTTCCAGTGTAAAACCACTCCCCCTCGTCCTATTACTCCATGCCCTTGTAAAAAGTCTGTCTCCAGCTTTCTTGTAGGCCCCCCCTTAGGGACTGGAAGGCTGCTATAAGGTCTCCCCGGAGCTGCCTTCTTCTAATGGAGGAATACAACTACAGTGACAGCGTGACCCCCCCTCAGATGGGTCTCAGATGGGTTTTCTGGAGACCTGGGATGTGAATATGGAGCCGGCATTCCCCAGGGAAGGTTTTTTAAGGAAGCAAAGTGCTGAGCTGCCACCTGGGACCCTTTGGGGTGGCTGGAGGGGGCGGACGGGAGCAACTTCACCCAGTACTGCCAGCCGAACGCTGATGCAGTATCACGGCGGGATGGTTTCTGCCGTCCCATCCCTCCAGCTCCTCTCTCAAACCCCAGGGGATATCCAGCAGCTCCAGTGCCAAGCTTTGGTGACTAATGCGCTCCGGACACTGTGGCCTGGGTAACACCCTCGGAAACATCGGCTTCATGATTCACCATTTTGGTGTAGTGTAATTTCTAATAGTAAAAAGGGAGGAGGAATGTGTGGCACAGATCAATACAGGATTAAAATGACAGGCAGCATAGAAGTATGGGGGCCTGCTGCCAGTATAGCTCAGCGGGTGAAAAAAATAAATATATGTATTATTTTGGCTTATGTATTTATACGTATTTGTCCAGTTACACGCTTCTGTAAATAAACCCCAGTGTGTCATCCTCCCACCTGCATACCTGGGGTGTGTTTTGAGCCGATTGAAAGCCCTTATTCCTGACTATTCGTAATGGGGGTTGCAATGTCGAAGCAGATCAGCCTTTTCAAATGCCTTCCTCCAGTGCTTCCCCAGCCGTGCCTTATACCAACAGCCTTCCAAAGCCACCGCTGCCATCCCTTGCTGTTCAGAGCAATGTTTGGTTTTGCCCTGGATTCGGGCACCTAAGCAAAACCACCAAGATTAATGTAAAAGCAGTGCATTTTGCACCGGCAAAAGGAAATAAAATAAAATAAAATAAAATAAAATAAAATAAAATGCTTTTTATCCATGGCACAGGAGGTGCAGGCAGGGTCGACCCCAGTGGGCTGTTTGCAGCCCTTGCAGGCAGCTCCCACGGCGCTGTGCCTCCTGGCTGGGATGGCACAGGAAAGGAGATGACATTAGGCATCATTAGTGGCACCATCGCCCTCCCGACCACTCGTTGGGAATGGATTTCAGAAGAGAGGAGCTGGAGAAAGTCACGGTGTGAAGAGCCAACCTTGCAATGAAAGGCACGCAGAGCTGCGTAGTCATCCTGGCAAAGGCGAAGACGTACCTTGGATGCGGGCAAGTACTTGTGCAGAGAGAGTAACCAGCGAAGGATCCTGCAGGAAAAGTGCTCCAGGGCTGTTAGTCCTTGTCGTGGAAAACCAGGACTTGAATTCCCAGTCACAGGAGGGTCAGTAAAATGGCGTTACAGCTCCTGGGGCTGGCTCGGGGCAAGAGCACTGCCCCCGTCAGCCGGAGACCATCACAGCCCAAAACCAGCCGGCTGTCGACTCTGAAAAGCTGCCTATGTAACCAGGCAAGTCATACGCAATGATATCAGTCTCACTTCAAACGAGCATTAATTCTGGGCCCAAAAGCTGGTGATTTATTTGTCAGGCTCTGTTAATTTACCTGTCTCACCGCAGAAGCGCTCAGCCAGCTCCATTTCCTACAGGCTCCTGCTCAGCTGCCAAATCCATTGCCTCTGATAAAAATCGCTATTATTTGCTTTTAAAAAATATTTAAACAATCCTTTCACACACCTGATTGCACCAGCAATCGAGTCATGCTCCTTTCCAGGGGAGGCTGAGTGATGCCCGGAGCGGCTGTTGCAGACCAGCATCCCTGCACATCTGCATGGCGCCGACATCGGCTCAGCCCTGCGTGAGAAACGGCTCCGCCAGCGGCTGCGGCAAAAACAGAAGCGGCTTCGGTGGTTTCAACCAGGAAAAAAACCCTGCCGATTTCTCCGTGGGGAAAAAGCAATGGCTTCGCACAAGCCCCTCCGGGGCTCTGTGCGACGCTGTGGCCATGGTACAGATGCTGAAGTCACTTTATCCCAGATTTAAAGCCAGTCCCCCAAAATGCAGGTTCATGGCCAGTTTTGCCTCCGTTATGTGGTGTCTTGATCACCACAGCTCTCCTACTTCAAGGAGGTAAGTGTCTCTCCTAAATCCAGATGCAAGCATCTCTCCTAGATGCTAGAAAATTGTAGGATTTGCTTTGTTCTTTTGAGTGGAAAAGCAGAGGTGAACCTCCCCCCGGGTGAGCCTGAGCTAACAAATCTATAGGATCCTCTCCTTCTGGGGGTCTCATTGCAACCCCCTTTCCTCCTCAGCACAGGTCTCTCATTGCCCTCAAAATCTCCAAAACAAGGAGCTGAGGATGCTGTGCGGCAACCAAAAACATCCCTGGGGGCGTCAATGTTGTAAGAGGATTCAAGAAGAGGAAAAAAGACCCTAAATAAGGGCTGGCAGTTGGTGTGTCTCAATAAAACACCAAGCGCACAGTGCCCAAACCCGCCCTGCTCACTAAATGCTTTGTTACTCACCGCTCGTCACCAAAGGGAGAGGACCTGCAGACCAGCAGCTTGCTCCAGCGTTAAGAAGCACCTGAGCTCACGCCGCTTTGGGTCAATATTGGGGGATTTTCTAAAACAGCAGAGCAAAACGGCACAATCACATCCCTGAAGGGGACTCCAAGCCGCGACGGTTGGGAGCCTGGAGAAGCCGTGGCGTGCCATCCTCCCTGAGGCACCCAAGCGAGCAGCCACCGAGCAAAAATAACACGCCACGAGGCCAGGAGAGACATTTCAGGTACAGAATAGGAGCGGCAAGACCCGGCTTCGCTTCGGGCCCTCGAACCTCAGCTCTTCCCCACAGCCCGTAATGTCATGCCAATGAACAATCTATAGGCATAAGCCAGGGAGTTTTCTTTTTTGAGTGATTCATGGGGTTTTTTTTGGAAGAAACAGTAGCAGAAAAGAGGACTCCTCCCTCCCTGGGTCTCGCTCTGTTCCAGATTTCACTTTTTTTCCCCCCTTAGTTTCACATCAAGATGCACTTTATTATTGCAAACAAGTGATTTATCCAAAAAGGAATAGGAGCCTGTAGAAGATAACAGCACATCCTTGGCACAATGTTAATACATGGAATTTAACTTCCCCACACTGCAAAAAAGCACAGGGAAAAACGTAGCTGAGCGCGGCGGGGAAGCAGGAGATGAGATCAAACAGGTCAGATCAAACAGAGCAAACCTCCCGATCAAAGCCAACACGACTTTGCGCGTCACCGTTCAACAGCAACGACCCGGGGCGGAGGAGGAAGGTCCTCAGACATGCTGGAAACGCGTGCGGGCACCGACATGTGAGTTCCTGCCTTTTCTCGCCGAGCCTTGTGCGAGAAAGCGCCATTTCTTCCCAGCGCCGAGCCCTCTGCGCAGACATGCAGGCAGGATTCGCCCCGGGAGGAAGGCAGGGTGCAGCGCCTGGGGGGCTGGAAAGACATCTACCGTGGCTCGTGGCTCGCAGGAGGAGGTGGTGTTACAAAGCCCCATTCTGCTGGGTGGGGTATTCCCAAGGAAAGAAAAAAGAATTAGGGTGGAGCCAAGCACACCAAAATTGAATGAAGGAGACGTTACCCAGAGAACAAAGACCATCAGGCAAAGGGAAGCAGCAAATCCCCACCTCTTGCACTGCTGGAAGGGGATTAACCAAAGCACAAGCTGAAGATGGAGCACAAACTGCAGAGCCCCGAGCTGGAGCCTGCACAGGCTGCGTTCCACGGGGGGCAGCACGCAGCCCGGATGGTTGAGGTGGAGCCAAGCTCGCCACCACCACCCCAGCAGCAGGAGAAACGTTCTCTGCGTGTCCGGTTGAAGCAACGCGGCCTCGCTCCCCCATCTGCACCCACCCTTTGGAGATGCTAAGTAATGCCCTGGAAACCTTCCCATGCATTTCCGAAGTGCGGGGAAGAAAAGGGAGTCTTCCTCAGCCAGCTCTTGGCACGAGAACAAACATAGCCAGCCTCGTGTGGCTTTATAAAGCGTTGGTTTATTTATACGTTGGCGGGTCTCTGGCATCCTGCCCTTCTGACATCCCTTCTCCAAACACGGCAGCTCTTGCCTGGCCCCAGAACACCCTTTAGGGGTATTTAGGGGACATTTGAGGTCAGCAGCGATGACACCAACTGCACCGGCCAAGGGCCAGGAGTGATAACCCAGCGGGCAGGGCAGGGGCTGTCTCCGTGGTGCCTGAGCAAGGTGAGTGGGACAAGGATGGTGACCAAGGCCAACCAAGGCACGTTCACGGTGATGAGGCAGCTCCATGGTCAGGCTTGGAAACCAACCCATGCATCAGGGTCTGGATCAATGGGTTCCATGGCCAGGGATGGGACAGGATGGCACTGAGCTAGAGCCCTGCCACCCTGCAAGACAGCCCAGGGAGGGCTGGGGAGCCAGGACAGAGCTTAAAGGGGCTCCTGAGCCCATCGGTGTGGGTCCCAGCTGAGGCTGCTCAGTGCCATTAATGGCTATTAGTGCCCTCAGGGCGCTGGCAGCCTGACTCCAAAGCTGTCCTGTGGGAAAGCGTGAAGAGAGAGGTGCCATGGCCAAAAAGGATGAGTTGATGCAACGGGAGGTGGGGCTCAGGGAGAGCCCAGCCATCGCTGGGGCCCTCGTGGCTCTCAGCAGCCCCTATGGGGACGATACACAGGGAGCACCAGCCATCACCACCTTTGCTCTGCCCTGTTGGGCCGAATCCACGCGCAGCATCCACAGAGCAGCAAGTGAAGCCCAGGCACAGCAAGAAACAAAAGATCTGACCCAAAAGGTCCACGCACGTCCCATCCAACATGAGCACAAATCACGGAGAAACCCTCCCCACCGGTCCCCAGGCTGGAGCTGCTGGGACCAGAGTGTTTCAGTTCCCAACTCCATAGTTTTCAGCAGGCGCCATTCACTGCAACAAACAGAAAAAACACATACAATAAACAAGCCACACACACACAAAGTTCATAAACAGCATCTGTGAGGTCTGAGCTGCGTCAAACAGACTCAGGCTCTGTGGCTTTCCTTTAGCTCAAGCCATTTCACCATGCTGAGCATGCAGTGAAATCCCTCTATTTCTCTCCTAGGATTTCTTTCCTCAAGTCCTGTTGTTCAGACTCAGCCTTAATCACTTTTTAATCATATTTGATTCTTCTTTGCCTTCGGCATTCCTTAATCTTGGAGATGCTTCCCGTAAAACAATCGTGCCTGTCATCCCTCCCAGTGCTCCCACATGGAGGCTACAGGTCTTATTCAAATGAACGTGCCCTTCACATTAGCAGCTTCTCCAGCCCTGGAAAAGAAGGGGAAAAGTTCATCGCTGCCTCCACCTTTGGTACCAGTAGTCAAAAGCCAGAGCAGCCAGTTGAGGAGTCTTGACTTGTGTGAAATGCAGCTTGGCTTCTCTCGCCCGACTGACTTCTCTCCCATGGTGGTTGTAGTCAATGCAGTTTCTTGAGGAACTCAGGTCCACATTTATTGGGGTGGGGTCTTTGGCAAACTTCTGCTTAAAACCATCTCTCATTAAGCAAGGGCAATGCATAGGCATCTAATAATTATTTTTCAGTTATTCTTCCACCTATAAGAGGTGCCCTTGGCTAATAAAACCATAACTACTCTTTCTCATGTGCCATCAAGTAGCTGCGCCACACCAGTGCCAAGCAGCTCCTTGGCTTTTGCTGTCCCACTGTCCCATCCCTGCAGCAAGCCAAGCAACTTTGTGCTGTTCTACCACGAAAGCCCACGGTAGGATGGTGACATTCAGCTACTGCAATCACATTTGCAACCATTCACCTACCTGGGACCTGAGGACAGGAGCAGTCCCAAGCCTGGCCGGCAGTGAAGGCAGGGGGCAGCCAGCGCTGGACCTGGCAGAGCCCAGCCCTGCCCTTTGCAATTGCTGGCAATGGCTATGTGGGAAAAGTGATACTCTCTAGACCCAAATCTCCTCGTTGGTTTTACAGAACGTCCAATTCAGATGTAGAGAGGCTACCAATGCTTCATTTCTTATTCCTGTCTAGAGAGGAACCTCCCCAAAAGCTCAAAAGAGTCTTAAAGTCAACAGGAGGTGGCAGCTAAGGTCATCTTTTGCCCTCTGAAATTCTTCCCCTGTGGTTTTGGGATGCAGATGGCAAAACTGAACTCATGTTCACTTCATCTTCACATATGCTCATGGCAAGGTCTGATTACTGATGTCTGAGGTGCAGGAGCTCCTTGTGACATGTGCTAAGGCTGCCTATGCATTCACACGGGACATCCCTAGCTGTTTGGCATCTGTACATAACCTTATACTTAACTGTCCTTTGCTGAAGTGTTTCCACCAGGTGGAGAAGATCTTAGCTGGATGGGATCCCACAGCTATGCCAGCCAGCCTGTCCCACCGTGACACTGTTCAACGCCGCACTAACTGCATTATCCTGGCCCTGACATGCAGCCACCTTTCAGCCCTGGTCCCTTCTTCGCTGGTGTTTGTAGGGATGGTCCATTTGTGCTGAAGAACGGGAAGCAAGGGAAGGCCATGAAGAATATGAGCGACAACTCGTGCCCAGTGCTTTCCAGACAGCCAATGAGCAGAGCAATAACACCGCGGCAGTGACACCTCCCCCGGGAGGGAGGAGTGAGCTCGGTGAGGCTGGGTAAGGGGGAGCAGGGCCGGGAGGTGTCTGTTCGTGTGCCTTGTCTAACCGACCCTCAAAACTCACCGGGGAGAAGCCCTGCTGCCCTTAGTGAGGGCTTTCCTCTCCATGACCTGGCAGTTTCCACCATGGATTTGATGCTAGTGATGGGCAGATGCATGGTTTCCCAACCACAGCTCCACTTTCCAGCCAGACCTTGGTCAAACCACACTGCCTTGGGTTCAACAGGACCTTCATGGTGGCCTATTCAGGGAGGTGATTCTGCCCCTCTACTCCACTCTGGTGAGACCCCACCTGGAGTACTGCATCCAGCTCTGGAGCCCTCAACATAGGAAAGACATGGACCTGTTGGAGCGGGTCCAGAGGAG
>VZSZ01005864.1:24488-79216 GCA_013398815.1 Ibidorhyncha struthersii
GTGCGCGCCGCCCTCCCCCCGCCCCCGCCGCCTTCCCGGCTCCGGGGGGTGTCGGGCCGTGGGGTGTGGGGCCGGGGGGGTGCGTGGCTCCCCGCCACCCCGGTGCCGCCCCGGCACATCCTGGTGATGGGCGTCTGGACCGCGGCAGCCCACGGGGACGTGCCCAGGAGCAGGATGGTTCACGGGGCCGAGCAGCAGCAGCCCTGCGTGGACCACACGGGACACGTGTGTCAGAGCCGTGGATAAGCCCCTCTCTGCCGCGGTGCTGCTCAGTGCCCTCCAACNTCCCACAGGCGAGAGCCGAGGGCCGCACCACACGCGGATCCACAGCCCTCCTATCCCAAGAGCTGTTCCCAGGGGTCGGAACAGGCTGCGACTGGATCTGGGCTCCTCAGACGGCGCAGCTGGGCCAACTGGCGACGAAGGGAAAACTGGTCTGGGACATCGCTTCGCTTATTTCTAAGAAATCAAGAACTGGCTCCCGTTCAGCTTGTGCAATTACAGAGTGAGCAATGCATCTTCCCTGTGCTTTTTAACCAGGCGAGCGCTGGTTTTCTACCAGCTCGTACTGGGGTTTGTGTGGTGCCGCTCTAAAACCCAGTGACAAATTACACAGGTGTGGGCAGGCACAGCGTGGGGACTTTTACCCCACCTGCCGGCGTTCAGCTGGGGTTAAAGCAAAAGAATTGGGAACTGGCGATTCTCAGTGCAGACATCGCCATTAGCAGAGCGCTGAGATGTCGTAAAAGGGAGAAGAAAGGCGTCTACACCCCCGGAATGGGTTAATGCAGCTTTAGAAACTTCCATTTTAATCACGATTGTCACGTTTGCAGACTGCCAGAGCTCTCCACCCCGGCCACGGGCTGGGGGTAAGACAAAACAGGCATTAAAAAAGTTACTCAGCATTTGGCCGCCAAAGTTTTGAGGATTTTCGAGTTGCTCCCAGCCATGCTGAGCAGGACCTGCTGTGCTGAATTGGGTTGATCTCAGCCATCGAAAATGAGCTGGGCTGAAGCCTTGCAAAGCTTTAGCTGTCTCCAAGGGCTAAGTGCAATTGTCTGTCTCCCTCCCCAAGGGAAGGGGACTGTGTTTTATTTTATGTGCACAACCATTTGCCGCCACAAGCAAACATGAATCATAGTGAACGCTGAAAAGGGAGCCTGACAGCAACGGGAGACGGAAAGAAGGAAGGAAGGCATGTCACAGCACGTGTTAACGGGTAACACCGGCTCTGGGAAGGTGCCTGGTGTCCCCACCGTGATGCCCGGTGACATTAGAGGTTGTGAGGCTCTCAAGAGGGGCTGGAGCCTCGGCCGGGCAGACGCAGCTCCATCCTGCGCTTGGCATCTTCCGCCTCCCGCCTGTCGGCACACACCCCTCAGCCCGTGACTCAGCCTTCGCCCACGGGATGAGAGTCTCTGCAAACCTCCCTCCCGTGTCAGCTGCACAACATGTCCACAGTTACCCCTCTTTGCCTCCACGGGGGGCGGGAAGTCCCTCTCTGAGCACTTTGGGACCCCAGCGCCGGGAGAGGGTCTCTCCTCTCTCCCAGGATCTCCAGGTGCGGGGGCTGTGGGACCACAGCCAAGGGCTTTCCATTCAAGAATGCTCCTGGGTGCTCAAACTCAACTAAAACCCAGGCCAGGCTCGGTGCAGGAAAGATCTCCAACTCTTCAGCCCCACCTAGAGTCTGGCCAGGCTTAAACTGGTCCCAACAGGAGCTGACACTCTGCCCGGCTCAAGAAGGGGCTTCTCCTTCCCTGACCTGCTGCTGGGACCTGGTGGCTTCTCCCCACCGACCCTGGAGCCACACAAGGGTCCCTGGAAAGACAGAGAGAGGGGAACGCAGCAGGTAAAAAGGCGAGTCAGCAGCTCTACCCTGACCCAATGTGGGGACAAGACGGGACGACGAGGAGCCTTGCACAAGCGCACGCTCCCGGCTTGAGGAATAAGCTCCGTCCCTGCCGGATTTGCGAGTGTTGCGTATGTACGAGGATTACGGCGCTGATCGAGGGCCGCCCCACAACACAACAAAAGCCCTGATGTGCTCTTAGCCCATGTGCCATAACTCTCCTGGATGTCTCCATGCACATAAAATGGCTTCTAGATGTTTGCCTCTCACCGGGGCAGGACCTACACCTCTGGGAAGTGCTGCGGGACCCTCGGACAGAAAGGATCACTGCACAGAAAACATTTATGTTTCCTAGGGCTCTCTCACCTCATGCAGAAGAGTCCAGGGCTTTCCTCGTGTTGTCATTGCCCATTAAACCCCTATTTTTTCCTCTCTTCTTGCTCCCTGCGACGATTACACAATATACATTTAATGGCCCTGCCAGGCAGTCTGAACATCCTTTTTTCACCTTTTTTCTTGTCTTACAGCGCAGCACCCCGGTGCCAGTGCTTACCACCCTGCCAGGAAACTGCAGATAAACTCACAGTTCAGGGGAAAGCAGAAGGGAGGGCTCTTATCTCTGCCTCACTTCCCTCCTCTGCACTGCCTTGTTACCATGACAAAACCTGCATTTTTTAAACACCACGCAGACACAGTTGATCTCATCGAGAAGCTACAAGAAGGGAGCAGTCACAGGGACCTTCGGATGATGGCATGTTTTCAGCAGCCTCTCGCTAGCTGGCATCAGGAAGGTCCTCACGCTGCCGTTGGGGACAGCGGGACAGAGCAGGACCCAGCGGGATCCAAAAGAAGCGATTTTGGCTGCAGAACATCTCTTCTCCGCAGCCCACAGCCTTCACTCCCTTAAAACACTCCTGTGATCACGCGCCCGTGTCCCTATCACAATGCAGAAAAGGAATCCGCGTGTGGACAGAGACAATAAAATCCCAGCCCACAAGTCCTGGCGAGGCTCTGTGCTCCCCAGGGAGCCCGGTTCAACCCTCTCCGTGCGGTAGGCGAGGGCCGAAAACCATCAGCTCCAAGCGACAGGAGCGCAGCCTCAGGCGAGGCTGAGCAGCTCACGCAATTCCTCCAGCCCCTGGCCGAGCGCCCTTCTCCTGATGGCTCCAAGGGCCTCTCTCGTACACAATCCCAGCAGCAAAATCCAAACATGCTCGCAGCAGCTTGTGGCTTCCCTACAGACACGCAACGCAGGGATAACGGGGAATAAAACTCACCCTGTAACCTTACAGCTAACGCAGCCACCATCCAAACACTGCAGTGACCAAGTGCTTGGGACCTTCTCCGCTGGAGTTCAGGGAAGGGCTTCTCCCATGTCCTTAATTGTAATCGGGACACTTAGCACAGTTGCAGCTGCAAAGGGGCCATCCTTAGGCACAGCACAGAAGAGCCACTGCCAAAAGACAGAAACTCCAGAGTAATGCAGGTGTTTGGAGCAAATGGTAAGGTACAGTCATCTAGAAATAGAGAATATGACCCTCCAGGGCAGTCCAGAGACAAGAACACCTCCAGGAAGGCAGCTCATGTCCTCGTTCCATCGCTCCAGTTTCCTCCTGCAACCTCTGCATTTGCCAGCTCGGGCTGGCACAACTTTCTAGGTTGCACTTGGCCACTGACACAATTAAATGCCCTCAGCATGAGTGAAGTCCTACGGCCACCTCCAGGGCTGGGCAGCACATAGCACTGTGTCACACGCAATAACAAGGCCATCAGAAGCCGGGAAAGGGGGAGAAAAAGCCACAGAGCTTTTACAGAGACTGTAACGCTGTCACTGGAGGGGAGGATAAAAGGCATGCGCTTTCATAAGAAAAGACAGAGTTAATGAGCAGAGGGACAGCTGAGATGTTCCATATCCCTCGGCTCTGGATCATTTCATCCCAACCACACACAGAATTCAAGCGGCCTGTCCTCTTGCAGTGGATCTAAGCAACGTGCCAGCTGGGCATATGGCCCCAGCATCAGGAAACTGAAAACAAATATTTACTGAAATACTAAGTGCTCTTTCCACACTTGCGAACAGACACTTCTATTTGCACTTCTCTGTGCAAACAGAACAAAAGCCACAACCCTTTCGTGCTCACCGGCCCCGAGTTTGCAGGCAGCCTCCTAGAAACCAGCAGCAGAGAAACCCTTGACAATGGTGAGAAGAAGGTGTCCAAGAGGGATAACCTTGCTTGGGTTGGTAAGCACCCACCAGGGCAGAGGTCCTCCCGGCGGGGATGCCTGCAGCCCAAGGGGGTCCCAACGCAATGCCCTGGAGCAGAGAACCACCCCCATGCCCCAGCCTTACCGGGGATGAGCTGGCAGCGGCGGTACAGGAAGGTCTGGTAGGCTGTGTAGTCGCGGTAGATGGTGTTGAGCCCCACGCTACGGCTCTCCAGCCAGTGCACGGCAGCACGTCCGCGAGCGCACACCTCCAGCGCCCGTAGCCGCAGCGCGCCGCGTAGCTCCAGCCGCACTCGGCCGTGCAGCAGCTCCCCGCTGCCGTAGGCGCCCCACGTTCGCCCGTCCTCCAGTTCCACCGCCAAGCTCCGCACGCGCCCCGGGGGCTGCATTGCTGCCGGCCCTGCTTATCCGGCAGCCCCAGGAGGATGGTCCCCGCCTGGGCTGAGGCGAGCGGGACAGGCAGCTGCGCAGCCCTCCAGGGAAGGAAGGAAAGAGCAAAGGCTACACCGAGATCCCCCAATTTATCTCTGCCCCTAACTGGCCCAACCCTGCAGGCCTGATCTTCACCAGGGTTGGACCAAGACCCTGTTTTGCGGTGACGCGTTAGCGTTGACCTCATGTGCATGAGGCTGACGCTGTGCCGAGGATGGGACCGTGGAGACGAGTGATGTCTTTTTAAACCCACCAAGAAATAACGTGACTTCATCTTATCTCTGAGTCACAGACACTGTCGACGTGCAACTGGTACGTGCTGGTGGCTCCGTTGGCAGGGTGGGGTGTCACGCACCACCAGCCGCGCTGGCAGATTTCACATAATTGGGGGAATCAAAGAAAGGCTGTTTGGCCTTCCTGGTTCAAGGACTCCTGGGGCGTTGCTGGAAGGGGTGCAAGAGGAGTTTAGAAAGCAAAGACCCTTACCCCAAAAGCCAGTTTTACTTTCTGCATCTGAAGCTGTATCAAAATCCATGTGAAAAAGCAAGTGAATAACCACAGAGTCCTCCCAGCAACAGCTCCCCAGCCAGCTGGTTCCACCAGAAGGGTGATGTCCACCATTTATGCCCAGTGAACTGTGGCTGTTTCTGCGGTAGCACAGGTGGCAATGCCACCTCAGGGTCACAGAAAAGTAATGAGGCAGACTGGTAGCAGATGCAAGTCCCTGTTACTTCACCAAGCGGTGCAGTCTAGGAGTTTGAATCCAGGTGTCTGCAACATACTGGTGTAAGGTACCGATGTGAGGTGCCTGTGTGCATTTGCAAGACTTGAGTACTTCTTTGAAGTACACACAGAGCAAAGACTGTCCCTTTCCCAAGGAACGTAGAGTCAAATCCCAAGAGGGGGGATCGTGTGCCCAGCTGCTGCTCCCGCACAAACTGCAGCAATTGGAAATGATTTGGCAACCTGTGCTCAAATGCTTTGGTGCTGGCTCACAGCGCGTGTGAACCAAGCCCATCTGCATCAAAAGGCTGAGAGGAGCTCGTGAAGTGGCAGCTGTGAGAAGGCAGCAGCTGACCCTACTCACTCGGCCTCCCAAGGGAGGGGGCTGACCGGCCCACGCTGATCCCTCTTTAAATTACCTGTATCCCAAACACAGTTAGTGCAAGCTCAGCATTCAGGAAACCCACGTGAGTTACCAACTCAACAAAAATACACGGCTCACCTCTAGGAAAACAGCCCACTCATGATAAGCTGGGGAGGGCTACCTCTCTGCCCTACTGTTCACTGACCTTTGGTTTCAGGCCTTGACACCAAAACACAAACAGATAATAAAGGAGTATTTCAGCCCCCACACAGCCCTGACAGTGCCTCTCACTTTGCTTCTGATCTCTTGCCCTTTCCTTGAGCTTCCCCCTACCCCATGTGCTTCCTCCTGCCCCAGCGCCTGCTAGAGGCTCTCAGTGGGTCTTGCAATCCAGAAAGATGTGTCACCCATGTCTTTGGGTTAATCTCCCTGTGTTTATTCTTGCTGCCACAACACCTTCTTGTGTCCTCGTTCAACTCAGGAAATAGATGTTCCCTGTAATAACACACAGACAGCCCAAGAGCAGCACACCAGGACAGGTAACAGGAAACATGACGTGTCCACAGTGCAGGAAGTTCTGGGTGGTCACCAGAGAAGGGAGAAGATCATGGTGCAAAGAGCACCTTCCTCTGGGGGCAGTATCCTTTCAGGGTCCCCAGGGGCACACAGCTCACTTGGGAGTTTGCCTTTCGGATTTCTGCTGGGCCTCTGGACTTCGGCGTGAACTCATCTTTCTGCTCAGTCCTGTAGAGGTCCTGTGCCCTCCAGGGTAGCTCCAGGTGTGAGCATTTGATCTGAGGAGACATAAAAGTTTTCAGCAGATGGGCATAGGGCTGGGGAAAAGGCAGCTGCTTCCCCTGAGCCCTGTGTTGCTACCTGAGGGGTCATCCCCGCCCCGGGCAGCTGCAGTCTGTGCCTGCCTTCATCCTCCCTCTCTGGCAGATGCAGTCTTCTCTGCTGGTGGTGCAGAGAGATGTTTACCCTGGCTGGACACCTCTAGCCATGCCAATTTTCCTCCTCTGATCCAATGCGGGGGATCAGGATCACCTTCCCCCTCCCTCCAACGTTCCTTGGCTTCTGGACTTGGTTGCCTGTCCTTCCTCTCCCTTCAAAGATTTTTCTCAGCTACAGCTCTGCTCCACAGAGCATTACTTGAGACTGGAGGCAGAGAGGATTTGATGCCTGGCTGTCCCATCTCAAGCAGCTCAGGAGCACACACCAAATCTGACGATGTTAATGGGAAGGCTACAGCTTCGTTTGGTATAATCCCGCTTCCCCAAGCCGCCCCGTGGTAAATCCAAGCCTATTAAGGCTCTACCTGCTGTAACACGTCTTCAGAGAGTCGTTGTTTCTGCTGTCTGTGTGGGACCAGCATGGCCTGCATGGTTGTGACAGACCTTTCATCTGCTGACAGATGGAATTGAAATAAAAAGTAAGTTCAAGACAGTACATTAGGAGGCGACATCAGCAAAGCTTTGCAGTTTGACTTGCAGTTACAGTACAGATCTGCATGCATTTCCATTAATGAGAGAAAAAGACAGGCTTTGCCATCAGCACTTTGCTGAAAACCTTTGCTGAGACAGAAAACAACTCTCAGGGTGAGGAGGTAAATGAAGAAATTCACATGGAAGTCACAGGAATATCACTCCATGTGCTAGTTATGGAGCTGCTCCGCAAGTTTAGGGCCAAGGAAAAGACCAATTCAACTGTGATCTGTTCCACATTTAGTAAAACATATGGCTTAAAACCAGATATATGGCATGAAGGGACCTCTCTCAGCTGCAGAGTGCCAGCCATCAGAAACAGGAGGCAACGTCAGAGGAGGATTTTCTTAATGCCTGCCATGACAAGCTCTAACCGCATCCCTTCCTGAGGTTGCATAAGCACAGCTTTTGACCGAAATCCTCTCCTTCCTCCCAAATACAGATGCAAACCAACTTCTAAAATCAAACGTATCAAGGGAGAAAGATCAAGCTCCTGGTTCGTGTCCCAGAAATCACTCACGTCACCTGAACATGCTAAATATCGCTGTATGATGGCAGCGAATGCGTATGGCTGGCACAGGCATCGAGATGGCTGGTAAGTGAGATGTCATTTGGGAAGGTGAAAGTGCCTGAGGTTAGCAGTTGCTGTGAGAAGCAGCAGCAGCAGGCATGGGGCTGAGCACAGTCCTGCCTGGTTTTGGGGTAGCAGTCTCATTTTACTAAAGACGCTGATGCTGCACCAGTGCTTTCCTGCCATCTCCAATCCGAGATGTCCGGGCTGCCTCCTTTCTCAGAGCACCAGGCATCGCACCCTTGCACAGAGCTAGGAGAACCTCAGCAGGCTTCATCTGGCACCATGAGTCTAAGCAATGTGGCCTTACTGTGGTAGTCGAAGGGGATGTGGCTCTCACGGTGGCTCTTGCTGTCTGCCATCACCCTCTGGCTCTGGCAGGGCGGCTGATAGTCTGCCTGCTGCGTTGTGTTGAAGAAACAGGAGCCTGAACGCTCATCTCCCAAGCAGACTTTGCTTCGGTGCTTCTGCAGTAGCAAGTCAGGCTTTGGTGCGAGGTTCCACCTGTCAGTCTGGAGAACGCAAGAGCTGCTTTAACCGAAACAGGCTGTAGCTGGGAAAGGTGCCCTATTGCACATTACACCCTGCACAGCCCAGAGTGGGGAGGGGCGAAGGGACAACAGCATTTCCTTTATGTGCCAGCGTAGTGTACATAAAAGAAGAGAGAGGGTCTCCACCAGACAAACACCCGCACAGCAAAGCTGGGAACAGACCTCTGGGTAGGAGAGCTGTGTAGTAGTTGTTCTTGCCCACGCTTGATTTCTCTCAGGGTCTTCATCACCTCTGGGGATGGATGAGGCATATTTGTTTGGACGGGCAATAGTTACAGGCTCTGGCAAAAGTGAAAGTGGAGGATGTCAGAGCACTCCAGTCTCTGAACAATTTACAGCTACAGCAGTTTCTCCTCATGCAGCAGAGCACAGGAATGAATACTGCTATTTAACCTGCCAGAGAAGCGGAGGGAGGATGAAAGAGAGCCTCACAGTAACAACACTGATGCTGAATACATAAAAAACTATAAAACATTAAAAATATAAAATTATATACCTATTATATGAAAGCTTTATATCTTTATCTATAATTATGTCACTAAAACCAAGTGATAAAACCTACCGTTCAGCATGTTATAAACCTCAGTAGTGGTCTGTACACGTTGCATCTGTGATACCCTACCTAGATTGTGCGCTGGAAAGAGCTCTGACATTGAGGTGGAGAATCTGGGACAACCATCCCCCAGCTGCAGGTTTGTGCGGTGGATCTGGGAGGCAGCATGTTCCTTGTCGTAGACTCTGCAAGATACCAGATATGAGCTGCCTAACTAGCAATGTTCCTCAGAAAGAGCAGTTCCTAGGGATGCCCGTCAGGTTCTCCTGCTGATACCTGTGTGTCCTCTTCTCTGGGGCACTGTAGGCGTGTTTCTGCTCACTCATAGATCCACTGCTTCTGGGATCCCCAAATTTAATACGAGACACGTGCTGAAGGGAAGCCAAGAGAGCTACAGAAGAGCCACTTAAAGCATAACCCGTTTGCTTCCCCTCTCTGTCTTTCCATCCACATCCATCTGGTTTTCACTTGCACAAATCCCACCCCTTTCAGATCAGAATTCAACGTGGGAATATGCTGCTCTTTAACTGTGTCTTGGTCCTCCCCAAAATCATGCTGTTACCTTTTCACTTGGCTTTGCAGGTAAACTCCATTCACCCTTAAACTGTGCTTGATAAGAAGTGTCATAATAGGACTGTCCATCCCCTTTAATAGGGGGAACGCATCCTGCCGAACAGCCAGAGGGGAAAATTAATAGTGTTAGTTCTAAAAATGCTCTGTTTACTCTTGTAAGGAAATATTAACGAGCTGCAATCTCGAGGCACCTGCTCTTTTAGTATTTCAGTACTCCTGAATCCATTTTGTACAATGAAATGGCAAAGTAATTAATACCAGACTGCAGTAAGGTGAGCTGCAACGCTGCAGAATGTGGATGCGGTGCAGCTCTGGTGCGAAAACTGCAGCATCTGAGGATACAGCAAGCGAAGATGACAGCTGGATAGGCTGCGCAGCAAAAGCTGGGCTGGCAAGTGGCTCTAGTTAGTGCTATTAACCTGGTTTACGAGCACCAGATTTACTCAGCTATAAAAAGAGGAAGCAAGATATCCAAATAGTTCTAACAGCTTTAATTGCTCGCAGCACGACTCTGAGCCAAGCCACCGAACGGCCCCCGGCCCCCGGCGCGCAGGAAGCCTGCGCAGCACCGAGGACTGCAGGAAAGGTCTGTTGGGGACAGACGGGTCTGCCAAGCAGCTCACCCCTGTGAGAGTGCCGTGGCCTGGCAGCGGGCTGGGTCTGGTGCGCTGGGTACGAGGAGGTGTAGAGGGATGGCGGGAGCCTTATTTTCTCTCTGTCTCCACAAGGAATGTTATCCTTTTGTTTCTTGGCCGTGGGCAGGGGGGGTCTCTGAAGGGGGGTGTGGGGACAGGGGAAGCTCTCCCTCGTCACCGAGGCGAGGACGCGGATGCGGGGATCCGCGTGCATGCGGACACGTGACTCCGGGGGAACAACGTGGGCCACCGGCTGCAGGGGCCTCTCTGGAAACGCCAGGCGAGTTTCCGAGCAGGTTTCCCCACCACCACCACCCCCAGCTGGGCTCAGCACCTGCCCGCTGCGGGGCAGCGGGGCCGGCGCCGGCCTGTGAACCCCCCAGAAAGGGGGGAACTGGCTGTGAGAAAATGGCTGACGGGCGCTTCCCGGCGCCCAGCGCTCACTCCCCAGCTGAATGTGGGACGCCTTCAGGAAGGCAAGGCCCGTGAGGGGGGCCGGGATGGCCGGCACAGCGCTGGCCGCCATCGCCAGGCAGGCGGAAGGCCTCCGCTGGGCTTCGGCAGTTGCTAGGCCGCGTCGCCATAGCGACGGCTCCGCCACCTTCCCGGCGAGCCCCGCGCCAGCTCCAGGCGGGCCGTGAGCCCCGTGATGTCACATCCCGGAAGCGTTGCTATGGCGGCGGGCGCGCTCGGCGGCCTGGTCGCCGTGTTGGAGACCTACCGCGGCCGCGACCGGGTGGTGAGTGGCGAGAGCGGCCCGGTGGGGCCCTGCCCTGCCCCTACGGCCGGGCCCTCACCGGGATGTGCCTCCGCAGGTCCGTGCGCTCTGCTATGGCTGTCAGCTGGCGGGCGGGGCGCTGGCCGGGCCACAGGCCCCGCCATCAGGGCTGCCCGGGAGCCTCCTGGCCGTGTCGGCCCAGCTGAACGCCTGCCGCACTGCCCTGCGCCTCTTCGACGACTTGGCCATGCTTAGCTACAGCTGCGGCTACGGGTTGGGCCC
This sequence comes from Ibidorhyncha struthersii, assembly GCA_013398815.1. Classification (NCBI taxonomy): domain Eukaryota; kingdom Metazoa; phylum Chordata; class Aves; order Charadriiformes; family Charadriidae; genus Ibidorhyncha; species Ibidorhyncha struthersii. The sequence goes on from VZSZ01005864.1 coordinate 35,453, forward strand.
CAAGGTGAGCGCAGGGCACGGGGTGCAGCGGTAGCCTCCCCAGCCACGCCGCAGGCGCCGAGACCTGTCCTCCGTGCTCCCCGCAGGACGAGGACGGCCTAGTGCGGGGGCTGTCGGTGCTCTGCAACCTGGCCAACCAGCTCTACTACCCCTGCGAGCACATCGCGTGGGCGGCTGACGCCGGCATCCTCCGCGTGGGCTCTCAGAAGTGGTGGACTCTGAGCACAGCGCTCTGGGCCTTCTCCCTGCTCCTGGGCATCCTGCGGTAAGGCTGGCTGAGGTGCCGCAGGTGGCAGTGGGAAGGAGACGGACAGGGAATAAACCGCGTTCCCTGTAATCAGGGTAAAATAAAGGAGCCTCTCTGCTGCAGAAGGGTGCTCATCCTCACGGATGTGGTTAATGCTAGAGAAAAAACTTCCCCTTTGATGCTGTAGGAGAAATAACTCTGTTGTCTTGTTTTCAGATCCCTGAGAATCTTGTTCCAGTTAAGAAGAAAGCTGAGGCAGCACAAGTGGTATGATTTCCCTTCTTGGCTATACAGCTATTTTAGCCCAAACATACCTGTTCTCATTCGTGAGCTATCGCTAATTACTATTACATTATTAGCTATCAGTAATAATACACTTGCTTCCAGCAGTACGTCTTCACCTCTGAGTCAAAAGGAAACGAAAGCCAAAGTGAAGGCTGAAGTTTTGAGCATCCTCACAGATATGGCAGATCTCTCCAACGCAATCCACTGGCTGCCTCCAGGATTTCTTTGGGCTGGATGTTTTCCTCCATGGTTAGTAGGTCTCCTGGGGACCATCTCTTCTCTGATTGGTATCTACCAAGCATCTAGAGGAGGAAATTCTGAAGCTGTATAAACCATAATTAAGCTTCAGGAGCCCAATTTTTACATGGTAAAGCTGCCTTTAGCGAGGCAGGGTGTATTTTAACTTTCCGGTGTCGATGATTGTGATTCCACTCATCCTGTAGTTGGGACTGTCGTTAAGATGTTTATTACAGAGAGGATTGTTCGCAGTTAATTTTTATCACTTCATCAGAGAAATCTTTCAGGTGAATCCTCTGAAAATCAAGAAATCTCCTAGGATTGGTAAAATAGAGGGGGGAAAAAGGTCACTTCTGTCCTTCCTTCCTATGTCTCAGAAGACAAATACAACTCTCCAGTCTTCACTGTCACTTAAAAGTGCACAAAGCCAGCGCCAGGCAGAGGAACGGCCACAGTTCTGTCACACAAAACTTCTAAGGGATAGATCCTGTGAGTTCGAGCTCCAGGCTCGGTGCTTGGTGCCTGCCCTGGCCCAGGGAGGTGACCGGCATCGTGGAAGTTTCTCCTCAGATGTTTTGGTGTTTGAGCCCAGAGCAGATGCCCCAAGCGTGAACAGGAGCAAGCGGCTGTGGGAGGTCGTTGAGTTATTTTGTTTGCGACAGTTGTTTTTCTTTAGAAAGAAATAGCAGCTGTAAGCAGTGCCTTGTGAAGCTTTCTTCGCGTCTGTATTACTCATTTAAGGAGAAATATTGGAAGTTGGGACTTCCCGGTTAAACCAGAAGCAGCGCTGAGCCTCCAGCCGTGCCTTTACGGAGTGCCACCGGGTGGAGCTCTTCCACCAGGCTCTGGCCGCAGCCAGTAGGCTTTTTTTAAAAAGGAAAAAGCAGCAAATTTATTAATCACCTTTCAAAGGCCCAATCAAACCGACACCAAGATGAGTTTTACAGTTGTATTTCTAGGCGGTGCCAATAATAAACAAGACGAATACTTCAAAGGTGGCCTTGAGTGATCATTGCTTCTGATAACTGGGCAAATGTCCTTTATCTGGTTCTAGAAAGCTCCAGAGAGTGCCTAGGCGACAGAAAATGTTTGTGCTGTGTCGGCTGCAGCTCCCCATCTGTTACCAGCCTTCCTTCTCCCGAAACAATTCCAAGCACCTGACTAACTGTCATGGAAATGCATCTTTTGAAAACAGTTCTGCTTAGTCTGCGCGGTGCTTGTGCTCTCTGCAGCGCAGTACGGCACAGACCGCATGTCCAGGAGGTTTGACCTCTTTTTTTTTTTTTTTTTTTTTTTTTGGTTGTTGTTTTTGGCATGGACATGGGAAATTATCTCCTGCCTGTGTTCAAAGAACAGAGCGAGGTCTTGATACCCTTTATCCTTCGCCCCGTCCTTGCTGTTTATCTGGACCTTCACCCCGCCAGGTGCCACAGAGGACGCCTTCCTGACTGTGCTTAGAATTCGATGTCAGATTTACAGGCTTAGGTACAACTGGGAGTGTAGGCAGGCGTTATCTGGAAGAGACTCTCCTTTTTTTCTCTAGTCACGCCGCAGGTCTTGTGCCCGAACAGGTGGAGCACCCGGCTCCTGCTGCTTTGGGACAGCTGTAGCTGCTGCCCAGTCCTGTTACCGGCCGTGGTGGCTCCTGCTGAAATTCATGTTTTTTTTTTTTAATAAGAAATCAGATTTTATCTCTTTGTATTCTTAACCTCGTTAAACCATTCAGAACACGCTCCCCTGCTTTGCGTGCGACAAGGTGTAGCTATAGCGGTTTAAAAACACCTTGAAAACACACACCTCCAATGCCAAATTAGTGAAACTAAACCACACTTTTAATTCCCATGTAGAGAAAGGGCGCTGCAAACTGGTTTAAGGGTGTTTGCTTCATCCACTTCCACCTCTTCTGGGAGATTTTACATTGCAGCCGGTGAAGCGCAGGACAAACTGAAATGTGCAAAGATAAAGCACAATGTGGTAATTCAGAACTTGTGAAAATTCGTGTTTTCGGTCCCCACTGACACAGAATATTTAAGCACCTCCGGTGGCTGCTGCTGACCATCCAGGGCAGCACTTGCTGGTTTTAAGCACAAGACCTTGCGCGGGCAGACCCGATTCTCCCCAAACCTGCTATTTTTTCCCCCCTCTTTTCTGCTGCGGCCGTCGGCCCAACTCTGCTCCCGCTTTGCCCCGTGCAGGAAAACATTTGCTGAGCAGCGACGGTTTGTCCCGGCCGTGACCTCGCTTTGTCAGCAAGGCCGTTAGCGGATGAGCTGCTGATTCCAGCTCAGAACCCCGACTCCGGCTTTTCTGGCCTTTTTCTGGCAGGGTGACGCCATCACCGCAGCCGGGCAGGAAGGGGTTACGGGGCGGCGCATGCGCACNCGCCCCCCCCCGCCCCGCCGGCTCCCATTCACAAAGAGCGAGCGGAGAGCGCTGCGCGCCGCTGATTGGCTGTTCGCTCCGGGGAGGGGGCGTGGCCGGCGGCGGGGCGGCCACGCGGCGGGGCGCGGCGGCAGAGCGGCGAGTGCGGCGGCCCCGGGGCGAGTCACGGCGAGGTGCGGGGGTGCGGGAGCGGGTGGGGTGGGCGAGAGCGGCACCGGGAGCCCACGTCTTCCCCTACCCCCGGTGCTACGCGGGACCCGGCGGGGACGTGCCCTGCACCGGCGGCGTTGGGTCCGGGACCCCTCCGCTCTGCGCTGGGCGAGCCCCGCCGCTGCGAGACGCCCCCTCCGAGCTCCCCTTACCGGCCGGGCAGCGTGCTCCCACCGCAGCCCTCCGGGGCAAGCCGCGGCTGCACGCCCGCCGGTGCCGGTCCCCGCTTTCCGTGCTGACTCCCCCGTTTTTTCCCTTTGCAGAGCAGTTTCTCCACCATGTCCGTCAGCAGCCACGAGAATCGGAAATCCCGCTCGAGCTCCGGCTCCATGAACATCCACCTTTTCCACAAACCAGGCCACGCCGACAGCCTCCTCACCCACCTCAACCTGCTCCGCAAACGGCACCTCTTCACCGACGTGGTGCTGCGGGCGGGCAACCAGGCCTTCCAGTGCCACCGCGCCGTCCTGGCCTCCTGCAGCCGCTACTTCGACGCGATGTTCAGCGGGGGCCTGAAAGAGAGCAGAGACGCCGAAGTCAACTTCCACGATTCCCTCCACCCCGAGGTGCTGGAGCTGCTGCTGGACTACGCTTACTCGGCCCGGGTGCTGATTAACGAGGAGAACGCGGAGTCCTTGCTGGAGGCTGGGGACATGTTGCAGTTTCAGGACATTCGGGATGCTTCGGCTGACTTTCTGGAGAAGAATCTCTACCCCGGGAATTGCTTGAACATGCTGCTGCTCTCCGACGCCCACTGCTGCGAGCGGCTGTTGGAGCTCTCCTGGAGGATGGCGTTGGCCAACTTCACCTCGCTCTGCAAGACCGAAGACTTCCTCCGCCTGCCCAAAGACAAGCTGCTGGAGCTGGTGGAGAGCGAAGAGCTGGAGGTAGAGGATGAGACGCTGGTCTACGAAGCTGTTATAGGTTGGATCCGGTACGATTTGCCCCGACGCCATGAAGTTCTGCCCGAGCTGCTGCGCTCCGTGCGCCTGGCCCTTCTGCCCGAGTCCTACCTGCGGAAGCAAGTGGCCTGCGAGAAGCTGGTGACCAGCCACAAGCTGGGGGAGGAGATCGTGGCCGACGCCGTACGATGCAAAATGAAGATCCTGCAAAACGACGGCCTCGTGACGGGGTGCTGTGCCCGACCCCGCAAGATCAGCCAGGCCCTGCTGCTGCTGGGTGGCCAAACCTTCATGTGCGACAAGATTTATATGCTGGATCATAAAACCAGCGAGATCATTCCTCGTGCCGACATCCCAAGCCCTCGTAAAGAGTGCAGTGCCTGCGCCATCGGGTGCAAAGTATACATCACCGGCGGCAAAGGCTCCGAAAACGGCGCCTCCAAAGACGTCTGGGTTTACGACACCCTCCACGACGAGTGGGCAAAAGCTGCTCCCATGCTGGTGGCGCGGTTTGGCCATGGCTCCGCTGAGCTGGACCACTGCCTGTACGTGGTGGGGGGTCACACAGCTGTGAGCGGTGCCTTCCCGGCCTCTCCCTCCGTCTCTCTCAAGCAAGTCGAACACTATGACCCGCAGCTGGACAAATGGTCCTTGGTGGCCCCTCTCCGAGAAGGCGTGAGCAACGCCGCCGTGGTGGGAGCCAAGATGAAGCTTTTTGTTTTCGGTGGCACCAGCGCCAACCAGGAGAAGCTGCCCAAGGTGCAGTGCTTCGATCCCTGCCAGAACCGCTGGACGGTGCCCGCCAGCTGCCCCCAGCCCTGGCGGTACACGGCTGCCGCCGTGGTGGGCAGCCACATCATTGTCATCGGGGGGGACACAGAGTTCTCCGCCAGCTCCGCTTACCGTTTCCACAGTGACACCTACCAGTGGTCCAAATTTGGGGACGTCACCGCGAAGCGCATCAGCTGCCGTGCTGTTACGTCGGGTAACAGACTGTACGTGGTGGGGGGCTACTGCGGGGCTCAGCGCTGCAAAACACTGGACTGTTACGACCCATCGTCCGACACCTGGAGCAGCGTCACGACGGTGCCTTATTCCCTCATCCCCACCGCCTTCGTCAGCACCTGGAAGTACCTTTCTGCCTGAGTCACGGTGTGGCGAAGAACCTGGAAGGTAAATAGTTGTGGATCAACCCAGAGCTCCTCTATATAACCCTGCGCTGCACAGGGGTTAAACCCCGAGGGGCAGATGCATGGACTGGAGTTGTCCTAGAGCCTTGTGTGAACATCAGCTCCAGAAACATCCTTCCAGGCTGGTAGTTTGGGCTCTAAAACCCTGCGGGAGGGAGAGGACGTCTCTTTAGGTGCTGAAATGCTGCGGGGAGAAGATTAGTCTAAATAACAAGACGCTTAACCTGGCATCCGAGCCCTTCCACTGAGTCTTGGCCTATGCAAAGATTTTGGGGAATGCTGTCTGCGAGGAGGGTTGGGTGTCGTCCCGGGTACAGAAAGCTCGTGGAGTCGAGCGTTATGTTAACGGGCAGTCTGTCTGCCGGAGTGGATAGACTGTGCGGTGCCATGGGGGACCGGCTGCTGCTTTTAGCGCAGCCCCCTCCTCCTCCTGGTGCCACGGTTAATCTGGTAGTGGCACCCAAATGTCTTGTGGGACATGAGGGCTGTGAGCTGGTGCCAGAACAAGATTATAGCTGGGATTTAGTCCCGGAATGGTTGGTAATTGCATTTGTAAGACAAACCCTGTCTACATATAAACACAGGGTTTCTCCGCTTCTAATTATTTTCTGGTGTCCCTTTCATGCCGTTTCTTTCCTGCTACACAGCGATTAACTTTTTAAAAATTTGCAACTGGAATTAAACCTTTCTAAAGGCTCTTGGCAGAAAGGATGCCCGTGAATCGCAGATCCCTGCAGGTGGTTGTTTTTTTTTTTTTTTTCTTTCTCTTCCCCTTGCAAAAGATGTACTACCCAAATGAACTTGTAATAAACTATCCTGCAATACCTATAGAAGATTCTGGGATGTAGAGGGAAATAAGCAGCTGTCACTCCACGATTGCAGCATTTGAGGTTTTGAGGCCTGGGGAGCGTTCTCGGGTTTGCCGCACACTGGTCTCACAATCCTTCCTCCTGCACTACAGGCTTCACACCTGATTTTGCCAGTGTCTCGCTTCACCCAGGATCCAGACGGAAGATGTGGGCAGCAGGAGCGCTGCCTCCTCCTCCCTAGCAAGTCTGTGACCTGTCCTGGATGCCAGCCCTTGCGTGGATCCTGTGAGCAGCAGCAGGACGGCGACACAGCTTCGGCTTTGCACCGCTTCTGTAAGTCCCCTTCGCTCAGACCAGGGAGGGGACAAGCATGGAGGGACCTCCTGGGGCTGGCGGCTTGTGCTGTCCCTCAAGATGGCAAAAGGTTTCCAAGTTTCCTCTTAACTCGTGTGACCTCAGAGCAGGAACCAGAGGAATATTTTTTACTTCTCTCATTTAATATTTCGTTTTAAGTGGTATTTACTAGAAGCTCCTGAGTAACTGGAAGCAGGTTCCAGACTGTGCTGCTGTGACTTGGACTGCAGGCAGCACCAGGGGCAGTTGCCTGAAATGTCTTAACACGTGACAGTACTTTGCCTCTGGGCTGGTTCTGTGCATTTATTATTTTCTTTATTTTTTTTTTATACAGCAGTTGTGTGTGTGTTTATTACTCAGCCTGGAGCTGCCTCAATAAATCTGAATAAAATCCACCGTGTCCCTTGCCTGTTCCATATGCTTAAGCTGCAAGTTTTGCCAGCCCACACTTAAGATAATGTTTAGTAAAATAGCAAAGAGCATTCCCTGAGAGAGTCCAAACCTTCATCAGCCAGAGAGGGCTCGGGTCTTCCTACATCTTTGTAACACAGGACTTAGGAAAGCTCAGGTTCTGTACTGCCTTCCAGCTTTGAAGGACACACAAATCTGTTTAAAACTCTAAAGATGAAGCTGTTCTCTGCCCTTACCTGGTCATCCGCAGAGCTCGGTTTCCTCACTGCCAAAAAGACCGGAGGAATGTGCTGCTGCTTCTCTCCCCGAGGGCTGGGTGCTCCGGGCCCTGCTGCGGGGGTGGTGGGGGCAGCGGTTGGGAAGGAAAAGCTCCGTTAAGGGTGGGAGGTACGGCACAGGAGTGGGAATGGTCTGAGGAAAGAGGCACCGAAGGTGCAACCAACTGTCTCAGCATAGAAGCATGGTTTGGGCGTGATCCATTATTCAATTCCAGAGTTAAATAAATCAATGTCACAGCCCTTCCTAGCTGCTAGTATAGGCAAGAACTGGCAGGACTGGAAGGAAGCAAGCTGCCCCACTGCTGGTGGCTGAAGCAGATAAACCGACTTCATTTCCAGCCTGTTTTCTGATGCCTCTGTCATTTTCAGCCCCCAGGCCGGGCCCTTTGCCGTTTACCCTTGCTCTGCCGCCTCTCCATCGCTTGCTGAGCCCAAGGGGTGGCTTGTGCTCCAGGCTGCAGGGAGATGAGCACACAGCCCGCCCCGCAAACCCAGCCTGGAGCACCTCAGGCGGTGGCAGCAGCAGCACAGAACCACAGAGTCATGAAGGTTGGAAAAGACCTTTAAGACCACCGAGTCCAACCATCCAGCAGCCGGAGCGTGGGGCAGCTCCCAGCTCGGCCGTGACTTGCGCACATGAGTGCAGGCAGGCGAGCACGCTCTGCGCTCACGGCCCAGGGGACAGTGACAGCACAGGACATGGCTGGGACTATGAGCCAGCAGAAGCCATCTCCACCCCTGTTAGTGCGTCGCGAGCTGCTTCACCATCATTATATCTACAGCTATTCCTGAGTGTCGGACAAAGTCCGACTTTGCTCTGCAAGTCAGCGGCACGGAGGTTTCATTCACGGCCATTTGAGCAGCAGCTGTTTTATTTATGCTGCCAAGCAATAAAGCGCTGGCTCCCAGCCACATCCGCCTTTTGCGCCAGGGACGAAGTTGCTTCTAGCAGCACGGGTCTCCGTCTGCCTCCTGCTCCTGGCGCTGGGATGTTATCCGAGCCGCGCTCACGGCATTTCGAGCAAGGGGAGCGAGTGGCCCCGCTGCTGAAGCCTTTGCAAGCCTCTGTGAATTGTTTCCTCGCTTCAAAGGATCTTTACATCTACTACCACCTCTCAGGGAAAACCGGCACTTCAAGCACACCTGGGCTTGGCTGCTCCGCCGTGGCAACAAAGACAGCCAGAGCTGTGTTTCATTGCCTTCATCCTCCTGCACCTGGCAGCAAGCCCTGCGCTGTCCCTCCAGCTCCACCTCCTCCTGGCAGGAACTGGCTTCCAGCACGGCCGGGAGCACCCCTGGGGAAAATGAGGCACCTTTTTTTCTTGCACGCTTGACATCCTCCCAGCAGCACACAGCACAGACCTGTTTTCCCAGTTTGACATTTCCATGCATCGATGCAACCGCTGCTCCAGCGCCTGGGCGAGAAGATTTCGGCCAGCTGGGCTGCAGGTGAATTTGGTTTAGGGGTTAATTTGGTTACTGGGACAGAAATCCTCCTGAATTAACAGAATTAATTTAGAATCTCGACATGGCTCAAACCTCAGCCTCTCCTCCTAGCCCGGAACCCCACTTTGCGGCTGCACCCCTCCAGCTGCAGGAGCTGGACCGCAGCCCACAGTCACATCTGGAAGAGGCAACGCACAGGGGCAGCGCTAGGCGCAAAGCCAAAACAAGCGAAGCGTGACATCGCTTTCCCACGGGATGTTCCTCTTCTCACACAAAGCCTGCGAGCCACCAGAGAAATACCGCATCAGACCGACCCACCTCCCTCCTGGCCACAAGATAAGGCACCGAGCGTTGATTTTCAGTGAAATACACTGCTTCTTGCGTTCGTAGCCGCGTTCTGCTCAGCAGCCCCTGCTGCCAGAGTGCCAAGGCAGCACACTGCCTTTCTCCCTCCTCCGCTGTTCTGTTAATTGCAAAAGAAAAAAACAACCCAGAAAACAAACCAGCACAGCAGTAACTGAGAAATTCCCTTTTTTCTGGCTAAGATCGGATATGGATCATTCAAATGTTCTGCAGCACATCCACCACACATCTAGCAAGGAACTGGAGTAGACGCTGCTGCTACACTGGCGATCCGTGGCAGCCCAAGGAAAACAAAGCACACAGTGTGACTTTTGTCCGTGACTTCAAGTGTTCGAGAAGGGGGAAAAGGACACTGCACAGCTACATGCCTGAAATCCCCTGAAAATTTGCATATCACAGCTGGGATGGCTTCAGGTGCAGCAACACTGAGTGCAAAGGCACCAGCGGCTGCTCTGATGGGGGAGAGGCACATCTACATTGTGCTGCTCGACAAGGATTTCTCACGCTCCCGCGTACAAAGCGATCCCCGCCGCCTTTGAGCCTCCTGCGCCTGTGACACTGTCCCGGAGCCAGGGGACTGCGCGTCGCACTGCCAGCTCTAAAAGGGTTTGGCTTTTATCCTCTGCCAGATCCCACGGGCCCAGAAGCAGCGAACAATGTGCGCATCACACAAGGACAGGCCCCGCGTCCCTGGTCTCCTGAGCCCTGGGCTGGCCCCATCGCCGGGATGAGAAATTAAACCGGATTTGAGTCACAGGGGTGAGGGAAGGGAAAGGCAGAAACCAGCACATTCCCACTGTCGGAGCACACTACGGAGTCAATATCCTTTGTGCGTGTTTGTCCTCAAGCATCTGGCTCGCCGATGAATCTCAGATGCACGTATGGGAACCATCAGCCGCGTCTCGGCCACATGAAAGAGGAAGGTTTAGCATAAAGCTGGTCATTGCCTATGGCCTCAGAATGATTCATCCAAATAGAAAGAATGTGGTTTGGGTTTCGGGTTAATTAGCTACAGATTTTAGAGAGAGACAGGGCAGGGCGGAGCTGCTGGAATACTGGTATGAGCAAGTTAACAGCTCTGAAGGCACCGCCACCCCTCCTGAAATCACACCCTCCCTGTGAAAGAGGGAGAAGGTGTCTCACAGACGAGCGACAGCGTTGTCAATGATCCCATCAGTCAAGGTGTTCGCCATCGCCAAAGGAATGTCTGCCCTGCTGTTGCGGCAGGAACTGAAGCGTAACACAAACACCCACACTGGTTTGAACACCGGTGGCTGCAGCAGCACCCAACTTCTAACAGATGCAAATTCTGCCCGAGGTTTAAACTTGCCCCTGCAGAGCTCCGGGCTGCTGCAGCCGGGCAGTTCCCAGTGCAGAGATCCCTCTTGGCCCTGCTAACCCTGGCTCTCCCCAATCCAGGCTCTTCTGTCTTTCTAGAAACAATTCCTACTGATCTGACACACGATTATGGCGGCAGGAGAGCACAGTGCAATTAGAAAGTAAAAATGAAACCCACTGCTCTGGAAGCAGCTCCTCGTATCTTCTGTCCTAGACTGTCCCTTTCAGCCGTCCCCCATGAAATCACTTTGAATTCATTTCTTGCTGCTGAAAAATATTTAGAAATTAAGTTGCTCGCCTTGCTCTAGTGACAAAGACGGGGAGACATGAAGGCACACAGAGGCAGTGACCTCCAGTGGCCACCGCAGCTCCGCTCCCTGCGAGCTGAGCAGAGCAGAACCAGCTGTAAGAAATTTCCTCTCAAAGGCAGTGCAAGCAACAGCTTATACACACATGCACTTACGAAATTTCATTCGCTAACACATCCATCTGTTACTTCCCATAAAGATCAAGTCATATTTTAAACACCAGTGTGCCTAAAAGGTTTAAATTATTTACATATGTTGGAAAAGTAGAAAAACCTTGTGTTTTTCCAATTGAGTTCCAGTTTGTGCCACAACCCAGATGTCAACTGCACTTCAGAGACTGAAAAACGCAGACCGTATTCTACGGACTCCTGTACCCCGAGAGCCTGGCTGCTCCGGAGATGCTTTGGCACACAGAGACTCATCGCTGCGCAAAGGGATTCCCAGACTGCACCACTGGCACTGTCACGTCCAAAACTGGCTGAGGGGTTTTCCTCAACGCTGGCTACAACACAGGATTTTGATGATCAAAAAAAACCAAAACCCCTCGTACCTCTTCCTTCGAGAGCACCGATCCACATCCCAGTTCTCCCACTCTCTCCCCGGTTTTGCATCTGTTCTAATCTCCAGAAATTCTTGGAGGTTGCAGCGTTTGGGCTAGCTTGCCAGCATGCCACAAGTGGGGATTTTACCAGGAAATGCAACTTGCTGAGTCGGGAGCTGGGAAGCGTGGCACCAGCCAGAGGCTATGGGATGGTGCCGGCAGCCAGGGCTGCCAAATTGGCACAAGCACTAGGGAGAAAGTTTCTATTTTTGTTATACTTGTTCCAAATGGGAACCGATACTGTCTGGGACAGAGCCAGGCATGTCTCAGACTGGCACCATGCAAAGTACCTACGTGCTAATATAAGCAACTCTGGTAAGTTCACGCCTTCACTAGCGTGCCAAGCTCAGGCGTTTTAAGCCCAGCTGATTTTTCTCCTGGGGCGCTCACCTCGCTGGCAAGGTCTGCAGCTATTGGTATCCTCTACTTAGCACCTCCCATGCTCCGGCATCTCCTTTGGAAAACCATCAGTTTTGTTCATATTTCTGTTCGGGGTGGAAAATGAGAAGCAGCCACTACTTGGATCTTTGGTTCAAATAGAAAAAAATATAAATAATATACATATATATATAAAGGCAGTTTTTAAATGTTTTTTTTTTATTGCTAGAAGTTGGTTTCAGTCCTATTGCAGCTCTGAAATCCTTCAGTGGAGAAACATTGCAATCATTGTAAAAATCATCATTTGGTGTGCTAAGATCGAGTTTACAATCAATCAAGAGTGCACAATTCAACAGAATATTAACATTCAACCATCAACTTTACAAATAAAATAAAGACTACAAAGATGTCGCTACTGCAGTATCAACAGTAAAGGAATTATTTACAATGTTTACACCCTAACAAAAAACAAAACCAAACACTTCCCCAACAAAATGGTCAATTTAACCACGGACCATGATTATTTATTAAATCTTTACAGTGCAAGGTGGGCCCAGAAACCAGACCTAAGACTAATGAGCATCAAGAGAGTTCACAGCTCTGAGTGAGATGCGCGCAGTTATGCCAACAGGATGTACTGTCACGAGAGATGTCCTTCCAGGTCCAAACAGAAATGGAATCTGAAATAAACTTTTCTAAAGTGCTCCAATTTCCTTCAGTACAAAAATATAAAAAAAACTGATTTATAAACATGGCACAAATGGTATGAACCAGAGCTCACACAAATAGTATCTGATGAATGATGTGGTAGATGGTAAAGAGCCCAAGATGTTGGGTCTGGCCTTGAGAGAGAGCAGGGGAAAAGGCTTTTCTTTACCTATCAGCAAGAAGGTCAGGCAAGGACAGCACTCGTGTAACCTGGAGTCAAGATTTTTTTTCTTGTAAATGTGAGAACTGCTGGGGAAGACAACAAAACGCTCCAAATTCCCTTGCACGGGGGCACAACAGACAGGGACACCACTGAGCAGCACCGGGGAGCCTTAGCTCCTCATTCTGCAGAATTGAAAGTAGAAGTGAAATGAAATATGTATTTTTAACCCTCTCCTAGTTTGAGTTTCAACTTTCAGCGTGGATGCAAACAACAAACACCAAGTTCCATGTATGCAGGATCATCTGACTATTACTCAGAAAGACAAAAACTGCCCGCAGATTATTTAGAATTGCTCTTGCCTTTGCAGGAATGCTATGACCTTGATGAGCAAGCATCTCTAGAAATACCGATTCTTCTGCCTCGCACCAGGAAACGATTAGCGATCTCAATTTGTGGGACATGCCACAACTACAATCCACAGATAGTACAGTTAAAAACTAGGAAAGCATTTACAATACGCCCAGGGCAGATGTGCTCGGTACTAGCGAACACAGAGGGATCTTCAGTCCGAAATACAAAATGACCGTAGCCCAAATGGGAAGGGAAAGATGAAGCATCCTTTACACCAGAGTTAAAACTGAAAATCAGAACCATGGAAACAGCCTCCACATCGCAACAGCACAACATTAAAAGGACAAACATGACGATAACTTTAAGGCTGTGACACAAAGCAAAGAAGGCGGCAGTTCAAAGCTCGTGCTGTAATTTCCTCCACACCCCAGCTCAGAAAGAAGCCAAAAGGCACCTGGGAGGCAAAGAATTTTGAACCGTCCAATCCTCAGATATCACTTAAAAGGAAACTTTTATCTGAGGTAATCAAAAAGTCAAATGGAAAGGATATGACTCAGAATCAATAGCAGGTTACTTAGCCCAGGACACAGCAGTATTTTGCAGTCTGATTTGCCTAGAAGAGTTACTTGTCTAGGAACGAGATTTGAGTCGAGAGTCCAAAACTAGTTCGCTCAGCTGGAGTGGTGACAATTTCACAGATTCAGTTTTGCAAAAGTGAAGAAATGACCCATTATTCAGTTAAAGGAAACCTTTCACTTGTTTCCCTCGGCCTTCTACAAATAACGTCACCGTACTCTGGTAATGAATACCCCGCGCTGGCAGCGAGGCATCACGGCATTTGCTAATTCCAAACCCTTCTCCACGCTGGGTGCCGTACTGAGCTGGACGCCACGTGAATACCTAGTATGGCACTTAACTGATTTTGACCCAAGTGAAAGAAGATGCAGTCTCTACCCAAGGTGAAAAGTTTTCATAAAGCTAGCTGCGGCTAGACACGTGTACTGAGGACAGATAATGACTTTTAAGGTAATTTCTCAGTTACAGGTTGAAGACCCATATTCCAAGGAGCTTTTGGGGTGTCAAACCAACAGCCTGGCCTGTAACGGTCCTGTGTCCATCTGCTAACAGCCACGACTTATCTGAAGCGCTGCTGACAACAAGTATTAAAACAGTTACGTTAAAGTTCAAACATTAAAAGAAATGAGACCTCACTGCACTTTATTTTCCAGATGTCGCTGTTCTGTATCTGAGTTTATACACTGCACAGAAGAAAGTAGCCAAAGAAATCCCTTCAGTCCATAGAACATTCTCTCCCATACTTTAGGACGGGCACAAAATTAAACTGTTTCCACATCCCTCTTTGGTTGAGGTGGTTTATTCCACTGATGCAACTTCACTTTAGGCTAAAACTCCTAAAAATCTGGTAATTTAAGGCAATGGGGGCATAGAGTTTTCACTGGGAGCGGCCCAAACCACAGCACGAAGGAGAGAACATACCGTGCATTCTTGCTGCTTCCCTGTATGTTTACAGGAGAAATTACACTGGTGTCAGAGATGACCAGAGACTCCACATCAGCCGATTGAAAAATCACTCCTATAGAGCTGCTGGATCTCACATGCTGGCTTGATCAGAAGTTACATTAATTTTAAGAAGAATTCCCCTCCATTCCAACCTAGCTTTTAGGAATGCAAGAAACGAATATAGGGTAGAACTACGTTCTAACCATCACTGACGTCGAATCACAACAATGTGAAAATCATTCTGTTCCCCATACCGTTTTCTACAAATCAAGCCACTGATCATCTGTGTAAACTCTGCAGTGCTGATTTACCAAGCAGTCCTTTGGTATTGCAGTGAAGCGTGTCCAATTTCACAGTAATAATTTGGTGGTGGTGGTGGGGGAGTATCACCAGTCTGGTAAGAAGCCAGGTGGTTTGGAGTTTCCTCTCATTCAACTCAGCGCCATTGCTTCAGGTTTATACCAATATCCCTTGAAGATGACCCCCCTTAAATCCAAGGAGCATTACAGCAACGAGTGATTGCTCCATAAAACCAATTAAGTATTTTGTAGCTTATCTTTTCCCTCTCACACTGAGCAGTAAATCTGTTTTTTTTTTCAGTGTCTTGTCTGGATACAATAATCCAAGTTATCACCGCTTGAAAATAAGCTCTGTATTTTTTGCTGGAAATTTATAAGTGTTTCCTGCACCAT
The DNA here is from genome assembly GCA_013398815.1 of Ibidorhyncha struthersii. NCBI lineage: Eukaryota > Metazoa > Chordata > Aves > Charadriiformes > Charadriidae > Ibidorhyncha > Ibidorhyncha struthersii. Next base: position 50,627 of record VZSZ01005864.1, read on the forward strand.
AACTACTGAAATAATTTTAAAACTTTCAAGCAAAGTGAACTTATGGCCTTAAAGAACGTTACTATCGTCACATAGGGCCTAATCACTGAGACGGCATCAGTGATTTGAAGAAATCAAACTGTCATCCAATACTATGTGACTGGATGGAGACCTGACCAAGCATTCCACCCACCAGTGCTAAAAATCACTTTAACCCAGGGTTAAAGATAGGAAAAAAAAAACTATTATCATGTTCTGAAAGGTATTAACCCAAGTTTTTAAGCTCTGAGATACTGATTTCTTTAATTCTGTAATAATACCGTCCAAACAATCTCTCCTGTGCACAATACATCTGAGCAGTCACATTCAACGTATACTGGAATACACATCCTTAGGTGATGTGTGTAATAAACAACAGAGATAGAAGTAACAGAATACAACAAAATGACTGTGCAAATTACTACAAAGGGAAATAATGCCTTTTGAGCTAGAACACTTAATGTCATCACCATTCCATGATTACGAACTGACCCATTTAACAAGAGGTATCAAAGCGGGTTTAGCTGCTTACAGCTAAACCAACACAGGTTTAGCTAAGAGTATTTTTTTTCTTTTTTCTTCTTTTTTTTTTTTTTTTTTTTTTTTAATTTTAAAACCAAACAGTTCTTATTCCCTTCATTCCCAACACAGTGCTGCAGAGAAGTCTCCGCAGTAACAGCAGCTTTGATATCTTCTGGTACTTGGAGTAAAGTCACAACAAGTTAACAGACAAACAAAAGATGCAGAAAATTTAGGATTGAACAAGACAATAAATTACTGCATTCAAACGCTTCTTACACATGTCTTCAGCAAAGAACAAAATCCAAGTCTAAGTTCATTCTGAACCAACTCATGAGTTCTGCTTGGGAACCTGTACCGCTCTCACTAACGTGGAGAGCTGCCCAAGGTCTCCGAGGAGAACGGCATCCCAGCACAAGCTGATGGCCAATGAAATGTGCATTTAGTCCAACTCTTCATTACCGTTGTATATTTTCACACGTCCAACCCTTCTCACCCACAAGCAGGTGGAGCTCCTGACCCTTGAAGACTTTGTTAAGAAGCTTACCTTCTCTCTCCCACTGTACCTGGCCACTGAGCACGTGCTCCACTGAATTCACTAAAGGAACAGAGACGCTAGCCTGGCCCCTTCGAGCGGGTATTGCAACATCCATCATGCCTGGCTTGCAAGGAGACCGGCTTGCTAGTCACTAGTTATCAACACACTGTGAGCATAATCCATTACCGACCATGTACCTGTGAAAACGGATTTAAAAATTCACAGCCATTTTGGGGCCTACTAAAACATTTTACATAAAAATCTGGGCGGTTCAACATCAACTATAATAATTTCCAAGATGGTGCCCACAAAGAGTGTATATTCTCCAAAAAGAGCAAATTACAATAAATGGCAGCATTTTAATATGCTCTGAATTTATATACCCATGCCACGTGTCAATACATTTCCACATTTGGAGAATTTAAAAGCAAATTGTTACTTCTGTGCCCTCATTCTGAGCTGCTGGCACAGGCGCCAACAAAGTAGAACAGTAATCCTGGTCTGGTCCTTGCTAGTAGCAAGGGGGCAGGGATGAAGAGACATCCACGTCAGGTCTCTGTCGCGTTGAACGCTGGGGCCTGAGTTCTTGAAACAGTATGTCAGAAGATTAATCTTTAAATGGAAACAATTAGAAGAAAATCACATCTTCTTTGCTGGTATCATCTTGCACATTTAACAGACTCGGCTGAGAGGTCACCAGGGTCTGAACGTGAACGTTATTGGGCTTGAATAGGTTCGCTGAGGCAGATGAAAGTGCTTCCGGCTGAGCATCTGTAGGGCCATACAATTCTATAGAAAAAAAATGGAAGAAGACAGATTCATGACACTGCAGAGAGAGCTTGATGCATTTCCATGGACATGCAAGTTGGTCAAGACATACCTGGCTGGAATGCAGTGGTCTGGCCACTTGGGAGGACTGGACTTGCTGATCGTCTGCCTCTCAGGACACCTTCCTCTCGTCCGACAAGCCTGGGGGGAAGCAGCTGCTTCTGATCAACAGATGCTATAGAAAATATTGTACAAATTAGTATTTGAGGCTAGCAGTACTTCACAAATTTCACTATTTCATGCTGGGGCCCACTGTACTGACACCTTTGCATATCCAAGGAAACTTCTATACCACAAAGAGCTGATGCTTCTGTTGCAAGTTACTTAAATTTTCTCTTCAGCTGTTTGGACCGTGAATGCTTTCTCTCTCCTCTTCCTTGAGGGCTTCTAATTCAGTTACTACCAGCCCCTGATAACCACAGATTTAAAACCTAGTATTATAAAGTACAGTAGAGAAAAAATCCTTTGTCCTTAGCATTCAGAATGCGATGGCTATTTGCGCTACTTTTAACATGCAAAACTGTGATGAACTTTTGTCTCTACTCTCCATCTGTCTCACAGCTGCTCCGCAGCAGAGTACATTGACTCTGGTGTTATGGCCTGGCAGCTTCTTAATTTCAACAAGAACAGCAATTCACGAAACGGTTACTCTGGATCCAAAGAGCTCTCCTCCACGCACATTTCTTACACATCACAAAACCCCAATTCAATAGACAGTATTTTGCCTCTGGTACAGAAAGTCTTTTTCCATTTTATTCTAAGATCTACATATGGGCATAACAAGCATGCATCCCACTAATGCTCACGAGAGAACAGAGACCAATATATTTGTGTTTTATACCTTTCATATAAATTCCAGAAAAACACCATTAAGTACATTTCCAGTGCAGAGATCGTTACGTAAGAGCTATTAAAATAAACTCAGGGAGATGTGGAGCTTTATTTTCCCATTTACCAGCATTTGGTATTCAGGGTAAGAGGACATTAGGCTTCATTTATGTGCAGAAACATAAGCAAATTTGCAATTGTACTCAACTTTAGGCACGACAGAGATAGATGTTTCTACAATGTGCAAAAGACTTTCCCCCTCCCCTCCCTAACCAGGTTTGGCCCCGAGTCCGCTATAGTAGCGTGGGCCCAAGTGATGGGTAAGCTTGCCAAGTCTGAATCCTATACAAAGCTAGAAAGATAATTTTGTAACTTAAAATTATAGGCCATTCTCCTAAGCTGGCAGTAAGGCTATTTTAAGCAGTAGAGAAAAAGCGGTTTTTGCTGTGTCTGTCATTGGCAAAGATCACTCCTTTAGTACATAACAATTAGCAGCAGAACTTACACGATGACAGGGTGACTGTATGTATTTTTACTTGCTTCTATTTCTGACAAAATTAGCCCCTTTCAACTCTACAGCACGCACAGCATCTCAGTTCTGGCTTGGAAATCTCTCTTTAATGACTGACTGGTGCTAAGAAAGGCATTGTATTCAATGTCATTACAACTCTGGACAGACAGTGAGAAAAGGTTAAGCCAGCCTCAAAACATTTCACTCTTGCAGAACAAACAAAACATTTGCTATTTTCCTTTAACACTACAGTTAGTCAAGAAGATTTTACATCCAGGTTTAGAAACTCTCACCATCATTCTGTCCTGTTGGATTACAGAACTCCACTTTAAACATTATCCCTTTGGGCTACATTTCCATTTTCAGTAGTATACACACGTAACTCCTGACTTAAGGAGTTTAAGAGCCTACTGACTGCAGTAAGCACACTAACAATTTGTAGCATATTAATTTCTGAGTTCCACGCAGGTAGCCAGAGGTTTAAACTACAGTGTTCTGTCTCCCTGTGATGCTGGCAGAGATCAGAAATGCATTTAAATACACTTACCTGAACTGTCTGTCCTGTGAGATGCTTTGTTCTTCCCACCTTTCTCTTTGCTTCCTTTTGTAAAAGTGGCCAGCTTAGTAGGAATCTGCTGCTGGACTGCAGCTGGTTTCTGTATCTGATTAGTTGCACTCAGGAGATGTATTGGCACTTCATTTTTCAATGCAAGAACCGGCCGATTCTCCAGGGTGGTACTGTCCCTACGAACCAAGTCTGGCCGTTCCAGGTAATCCATCCCGGAGACGCTCACTCTCACAGAGGTTTTTGAGATGGGCAGAGATGGTTCCACGCCTTCTCCATTGAAGCTAACAGAATGACTTAGCATCTGGTTCTACGTGAGGAAAAAGGCATTCTAAGTCAAACGGGTATTTTCGCCCCCTCAGATACAACGAGGGGAGACCATCCTCAGCCCTGAGAACATAAAGCACTCTCTAGTGAAAAACGCAACAGGTTAGATGAAGCCCAAAGCACGCTGGCAAACAGAAGGAAGAGTAAGATTATAAGTCCTTGAACACTGAAAAGAACCTCAGCAGCTCCAGACTGCTTAATATTGCATCTAGCAAAGGAACGCAAAAGCATACTGCATTAGGTGATGATAGGATGGACAGAAAGCAAGACTTTAAGACAGTAAAAATTTAAATCAGACCCCAAACTTCACATTTTGAAGTGTAAGAAGTGTTTTTAGAAATCAACTATACAAAATGCTACCAATATAGCACACCTTCTGCAATCACCTGCCTGCAACAGGGCAGCGCCTGTATTTAAAAGATCCTCAGCCAGCCATGTTAAAAAATAACTTAATTCTCTGTTGCTATCTTTTTTAAAAAAATATTCTCATTACCAAATGTCTGGGTGGAATCTCACAGACACTGGGGAACTGCCAAGCTCTGATCTCTCTGACAGCAGCCATCCCCAGTTACTTCAGATGACTGTTTAAGGAACCCAGTAAAAAGTGAACATGGGTTAGTGCTGCAAAAAGGGGCAACCTTCATTCAGAGGCAAGCAGGTTAACAGAAATAAAACTCCAAGAAAACCAATTCCTCACCTGTCCCATTTCTGGGGAGAACGTGCCTGACACTGTGTTCTGCTTCTTCAGCTTCCTTAGCTGATCTAGCCGCTCTCTCTCTTTCTCCACTGCTCTCTGAGCCTCCCGCAGTCTCTCGAGGTCATGCTGATAGGCTTCTCGCTGCCTCTCAAGTTCTTCCCGCTCTTGATTCAACTTCTCTCTCAGCTGCCGAGTCTCCTCTTCACGCTCCTGCAGCCGAGCTTCTGTGCTTTCAAATTCCCTCTGCTGCCGACTCCTTTCCCGTTCCAGGCGTTGCTGCTCCAGCTTCAGCTGGCTCTGAAGTTTCTGTACATTCATCAGTTCTTCTCTCTGTTTTTCAAAGTTCCGCTGTTTCTCCTGCTCTAGCAGCTGATTGCCTCGTGTAGACTGCAGCCGATATTGCTTCTCCCGGTCTACCGTGGTGGCTCGTTGCATCTCAATGTAGCTGTCCTGCTGAGATATCACTGCCTGGAGGGGAAATAAGTTCAGCATAAGGCACATGGGTTCAAATAACAGGCACAGCTAAAGAAAAGACAACAGTATCTACCAGATTAGATCACCAAGACTTTTGTCTTCAAGAGCAGATTTAACTTCCAGCTTGTACAGCCCATTGTGACTGACACCATACTAAAGATGGCTAAGCAAGTAAGTTATGCTTACGTATGTCAACATTAACATTTCTTGCACCTAGAATTATTACTCTGAATCCAATCAAAGTATTGCTGATTATCAGGTTACAGTAAAAACAACTAATGCATACACACACGTGTGTACCCACAACAATTTTAAGAGGAAATGAGCATGGAGAGCAGATGGAGCTCAAAGTAGCAAAAGAATTGCATTTAAGTGAGCAGGAAAAAGGAAACAATTACTTAAGACAACAGAACTAACACTTTCTTCAAAATACCAGACACAGCGTTTGTTTCCTTGAGTCTCTGGTCTTAAATTCTGCACTTCACTCTAGCTTTAGGGGAGATTTTCAAGGTAGCTCCTCTCCACACCTGCATAAATTTTATTACATTTAATGCCTAATAAACCTCTTGGATAGTAAACAGTGGTTTACCTGAAGACTGAAGAGCAACTGTAACAACGTTTGGATCCTTTGGACAAGCTGGAGAGGAGGGGAGGCAGAAAGGAGGAAGAAAAAAGACATCAGACACTTGGAACAGTTTTGATGCATTAGACTTTTTTCTTTTTTTTAAACAGTGAACACATTCAACAGTATGCGTACAAAACCACACACAGTGGAAGCATGGCTACAAGAGTACTCTAACACAGTAACGGCCAGTAGAGCCGCAGGCATGATGAATTTCAGTGTATTAGCCCTTGCACAGATGTCAACCAGTGCCCAGCAAATCTCACTGGGATTGCAGGGAGCAATCTTCATCATCAGTTTTCTTCACATGAGCTATTTAACGATCACGTCCCCCCACGCTCCAGCACTGAATCACTACACAGGTATAGCACTCATGGGAGATTCAGAGGCAAGTTTTGTCAGTAAGCTGAGAACACACAACCCCTCCGAAGATGCAGGAAAAGTATTTAGCCAGCTGTCTGAAATGTGTGTCTACATACCCAGAACCCATCTTCGTTTTCTAACGGGACTTTATCTCTGCATTCATAATGCGTTAGAGTCATAAAGTATAGGCTGTTAATGTGCTTGTGGTTCCACAGACATTGAAAATACTGAGGTTTTGGTGTTTTTTTTTTGTTTCTTTGCTTGTTTTGTTTTTACATGCTATTATTATAATATGGCTATTTGCCATTAGATTTCCTAACAGCAGAAGCAACATACCTGAGACTCTACGGTGGACTCAAAACCACTGCTGTCATCCAGCCTCGTTGCATCACTCTGTAAAAAACACAAACATCTGCGCTAGAGACACTTGGTTGGGCATTGGCGGTGCTGCCAGAACAAGTTGGAAGGGTTCATCTCATTAGGGAACAGTGTTTATGACTGGAGCAGAGATTGCTCCCATACACTGAAGGACACATACCAAAAATACTTAAATCAGAGGCCAGGCTGAAACAGACGCATGGTGATTAAAGCCAGCGTTAATGGTACAGCATCAAATGAACAAATATAAAACCAAATTATCATGCACCGCAAGTACTAAGCTATCAACTCGCCCCAGAAAACATCCTGAGTAGAGTCTAGTAATTTGACTCTGTTACAGTCTAGCCCTACCAACTATTACAACTTTTAACTATGTGAGATTTGTTCTGCACCACTATTATAAAGAGGAACATGAGGAAATGGATTTCAATCACGGATAAGCCCAACATACGGTTTGAGATCCTTCTTCTGCATCACAAGAGATGTCATGGACGTGCACATCTGAACTTACTGCAGGGCCTCTCCACTCCCACTGTCTCTGGTCACCACCACTGTTCTTCCTAAAACTACCACCTGAAAGAAGAGTGGAGTGTGAGTAGCTCCCACCACACAGGGCCTGTGAAAACTCACTGCATAACAGGACAGGCAGAAAAAAATTGTGACTTTGAAACTACAACCAATATGCAACCACATGGTTTATCCATGCTGATTCAAAGTGGAAGAGCAAACAACAGGGATGAGTCGCACTGCTCAAAAAAGTATAAATCCTTGAGCAGAGTGGGTTAAGATAAACAGGGAGAGTAAGTTTAAATTACATTGTACTATTTTAAGTGAAGCAACCACAATTTATGCATGAAAGTGATTGTGGCTATCAGAATTGCAAGCTACTAACATGGAATACTCGTTAGTAAAAAAATCTAGTCAAAGCAGCACCACTGCAAGCGTGGAAGGAGGCAGGGGGAGATGGAAACCATACTGTATGAAGTACCTATAGCGTGACAGACATATATAGCCTTTCAGAGACAAAAGAAACGATTCTAGAAATTAACAACCAGTGAAATAAACACCATTTTATTTTTCAATAAATGCATGAAGCAAAAATGGAGACAAATAGTATCTAGTATTTCCACTTATTTCATTAACTGATAACACACCTGTGCCAGAAGGACAATTGGTATTGTCTAAGGATTCAGCAACCCTTTAGCAACTGTGCAGATACAAAAGAAAGTGGAAAAATGTCTTCATGATTCAATAATAAAAGCAGGCAGCTGAATTCAAATTTCCTAGGTTTTCAGGTCAAGTTTTTTTTTTGTTTGTTTTGGTTTTTTTTTTTTTTTCTCTCCAAGAAAACGAAAATTTCGTGTGGAACTGTGGTAATTAGAGAGTATGGGTTAAGGTAATGCTCTTGGCATAACACCAACTGAGAGCTCTACTCTGCTCTCTAGTGTTGGTATAAGAAGCAAAAGATACAACATACGAAAGATACAACATACGAACACAACGAATTTGCTCTTATCCTCCTCTTAGAGCCGGGCGAAGGCTCCTTGTATCAGAGCCTCACTTAACTTGTTATCTCATTCTCTGCACAGAGAAACACAGCAAAGAGCAAAGCAGCTCAGAAGACTGTGGAATGGTCCCTTTCTTACTTTTACTTGAAATTGAGGGGCTATTGTCATATCCTCCAAAGGGCTCTGCTCTCCTGGGGAGTCCTGACCCAGAGCCATCTTCAGGCTGACAGGATCCATTGCCTAAGTGAGTGAAGATAAGGTTCTGGAGATTTTCAGCTAGGAAAGAGGAAAACATGTCACGTAAACAGCTGAGTCTACGCAGTAAGACAAGTGCATCATGCTACCAAGTTAAAAAAAAATTTCAACTGTCAAATACATTAAAAATTGGGCAGTTTGACAGATTTCCTGCAGCAGAGATGAATTTTCCTTTGTGACTAGCTCTTTATGACAGGCTCTTCATATTGCGCATATAGAGATGACCACTTCCTTGCTTGCAAGTCAGATTATCAAGTCTTGAGGTGCTTGTTTTGTTTTTTTCAAAAACAAACTTATATTTGTGTTTATTTGCTTTCTAAATAAACTATCTTAATATATAACTCTCATATAATGTTATATATCAGGATTGGTAGATTATTAGAGCACTCAGTTACCCATCTGAATAGACTCATCCTAAGACTCCACTGGTTGATTCTTAAAAATAAAATCCAAGCTGTGAGAAGGCAGTCTACCTAAAAACACAGGTGCACTGTAACTATCTAGCAGATTGGTTCTGAGAATAAGGAAGTCTGAACAGTGTTACATAAAAGTATTATGTTATTATAGGATGATTTTCAGGATCTGTACTTAGATCCTATGTGCTTATCCCCACCCCTGCATCTGAGTGAACGATATGCATTCCCACATTGCATTTACCTTCTGTCACTGCAGACTTCAAAATCGCCTCTCCCTGCAGATTTTCTGAGATATCCCCCCGAAGAAGTAGCCTAGATCGGGACCCTTGGGAATGGTCTTCAAACCCATTCATTTCAGACATTTCTAGATAAATCTGTTGCTTCTCAGTTAGACTTTGCAGAATCAGGTCATCTTTCATGTTCAAACGCTCTAAAGGAAGAAACAAACTCAGTTCTGCCTTCATAAGCACTGTCAGAATGAGTACAATGTTCAATTTGGAAGATTATTATTCATTTTATGGTCAGAGCATCAAAGGCAGAGATGTAATTAACAGTTAAGGGGAAAACTCATGGACCATACAAAGCTTATTAGACTTACTTAACTATTTCTATATAATCTTGCAGTATCTTGAAAGACTTATGAAGGAGAAATTTGATCACACCATGTGATAAAAGAATAAGATAGTCATAAATCACAAGGGATGCTGAGGAGCAGTTCGTGGAATATATAACTAAGTCATTACCTTGAAAATCTTTTAACTTTGCAGCTCTTGCTTCAGCCAGCCTCCTCTCTGCTTCAGGTTCATTAAATGTTCCTCCTTCTTCATCAGGACAGCTGTACAAAGGGGGAGACGGATACATGTTTGATTTGCACATTAGATAACTTAAAACCATCTCAGGATTCAACCTGAAGCTTTTGCCTAGGATGTGGTTTATCTTGTGTATCAATCTTCCTCCCTTATCCAAAACCCTGTTGGATTTGACCTCAGTGCACCACATTTATTGTTTATTTAAAAAAAAAGGCGCAGAATAAAGTCTTTGGTTGGTTTTTATTGCATCTTTATGAGTGGCTTCTTCCCAATGAACACAAACAGAACTGCACGCTTCAGTCTTACAAAGAACGTTTAGGGATAGTCAAATGGATTTTTACAATAAATTTATGAGTCCTGCGAAGAAGAGACAGATGAGCAAGAAATCAAGCCCTCCCGCTTTCACTCGTAATTTACCTTTCTACAGCTCTGCGGATGTGTGCCATCCAGGAATTCCTCTCCTCTTTCGAGCTGGTGTGAATTTCATACATTTCTGGTCCTTGTAAGGAAGCGCTGATTAAGAACATTGCCTTTTCCTCATTAGCTACCTCTCTTACAATCAACTTTTGCAATGAGATAACTGGTGGTTTAGAGTCCTGTAAAACAAAATATAGTTAATTGCACTACATTATATATGTTCTTTAGGGTTTGTGCTTCCGAGCTCCCCTGTCTTCCTACTGATACAGGGCCACCATGACATCGTAACACCATAACTTTATTGCTATGGCCTCTTCATGTGACACTTTTGACATTGTCTTTTTTTTTACTCATCAACCATAGATCAAAACACAGAATGAAGAATATACATTTCCCAAACAAGAGGTCTTGGTATCTGATTGAATATTAAAGCATGTATCAATTTAAACACCTGAGGATTCCCACTGTGTCCCAGAAGTCAAGAACAGACTCAAAAATTTTGCTTAAAGAGAGGCAAAACCAAAATTAGAAAAAGAAAACAAAAACCTTAATGACACACATGAAGTGAAAGAAGAGAACAGAAGGAAGTGTTAGAAGTTCCAAGTTGGCAAGTTAGCTACAAAAGAAATAAGAACATAACACTGAGGTGTCAGAGCGTGCCATCAGGCCCTGTGAATAATAAAACAAGGTGACAGATAGTATATTGTATAACTAAGGATTAACTGGATTAGCTGTCAGTCTTTGCAATGAAAACAAATTTACAGTAGGGATATTAGTTACTAAAAACCTATCTATGCTCCACATAGCATAGGTCCAATAAACGTAGGCTAGAAAGATCCTCCCCAGAAGAAAACAGCTCTTTGCAACTGCTGAACCTTCCCAGCCTAATCTCGAGTGATAAGAAAACTGTACAGGCATCAGGAACACTAGGTTTTGCCAACTTCTCTCAGCAGCTGTACTGCAATTCAAGCCATGAACAGAGGTCATGGGGAAAAAGAATCACTGAGCAGATCTATTTGCTCCTCTCACTTGCTTGATTTATCTATGGAGAAGCGATATCTAAATTTCAAATAAACCGTATACATACAAAATGCAAAAAAATGATCAGTCTACAACTGCAGAGCACATTACTGGAGGGAAAAAATCCACCGTGTAGCAGAAATCAGCTTTTTGGGACTGTTGTAAGCAACTGTATGATACGTGCTCACAGAAAAGTTATTAGGGGACATATAAACCAGGGCATGACCTTGCAGTGGAACAGCTATACTAACTAAGAACATGTACACGTGCTCTTATTTCTTGGGAACAATGCTTTAGCCTCGATGTAAACTTATCTCAAAGCAACAGCAGCTGTATGGAAAGCTGCCACAACAGTTGAGACACTGTACATTAACAGTATGTTTCCCCCCCCCCCCATGAACTTGCTCTTCTGCTCATAGCTCAGATACGTTTTGGAAAACAGGGCAGAATTAGTCTCTTAGAGTCAATGTTACAAAATGAACTATTGTTCAAAGATTCACCTAATGCTGTTCAAGAGGAAACAACTTCCAGACATCCTGATTTGTGAAAGTATCCCCATTCTGTGCATTAGAAGAAGTGTTAATTTGAAAAGCAGTTGCTTTTACAGCCCTGAGGTCACCAAAATAGCTTTTGCCATTAGAATTCAGCTCTAATGTTAATGTCTTTAAAAAAATACACCCAAGAAAACAATTACATAAAATAGTTTCTCTGTCAATTACATAAAATAGCTTCTCTGTTACTGGTTCTCTTATAGCCATAACTGAACAAGATCAGGACAAAATGTACACAATTAACTGCTCTGAGGATACCTGTGGAAATGCCCTAGAAAAGCAGGAGGAATCCACTGAGCATTCCGAGTGCTGTGGTAATTACATTTGCATTTAGTGCTTATTACATTTACTTCAGGAAAGTTCTCTGCCCCCAGTAAATCTCAGGCTACTATGACCATGGTTACCATGTCCCTAACCAAAATGGAAGATTCTTTCCCTTCACATTAACAAACAGAAGCAGACCTTACTTGCAAGTGCCTTTCAAAGCACAGTTCTTGTACGTTTGACATATGTGACTTGTATAAAACATCACCCTAACAAAGTTCAGGGAAAGGGAAAGTCACAGCACAAGAGAAGGAGAAGCGGTGAACCTCAGAACACGCTTAGGGCATCCGAAAACCACAGGAGATGTGGCAGCTAGAACCAGCTGATGCAAGGGAACACTATTTTGCACTAAGAGACAGCAGGAGGGATTCAACAAATAGCAGAACTGCTTCAGAAAAAGTGATTCTATAACAGCCGGCTGATTTAACAACTTAATTTTCCTTCTGAACCTACCACAACAAGCATCTAACATCTCTAACTGTATTTCTTCTGTAGTTACTGTCACTTTCATAAATATTCTAAGTGAATGTGTTAAATACAGAGAACAATACCCACCACTGATGCAAATGTGTATTTCTGGTCCTTTTCTTGTAAAAGCAACAGTACATCAGTTAACAGGACCGCCAGAATATCTACATTAACACAGAGGAAAGAAAAAAAGAAAAGAGATTTTAAAGCAGAAAGATTGGTGCAGACTAAAAAAACTGACTTGACTTAAAATTCCTGTGGGTCGGGGAATAGCACCTCAGCATTTGCAACATTGGGTCTGCTACTGCCTTCTCCTTGGTCTGTCCACAGACAGACTGTAGTCATGCAGAACCAGCACAATACAAATAGAGCTTATTTAAAGCTTGAAAACACCTACACAGGCGTCCTACACATTGATTCAAACACTCAGGAGAGAACATGTCTCCCTCAACAGCAGATTCTTCTGGAACTGCAGACATTCACAGTACCACCTACTCTTGGCTGCATTTTATGTGCCATTGAAGCTTCTACTTGAACACTTGAACAATGAAGCTGTTAAAATATTCACTGATGGACACTGTTTTGATTTTCTGGCAAAACAGACATTATGCAGAATGAAGGTGTCATGGGGTTGACACGACACAATTTTTCAAAGTGTGAAGCAGAGCTCACACAAGATAATGCCTTTCCACAGGAGACGAAGTCAATATGACTCAAAGCTCTGTCATCTGTCTAAAGACCTCCCTCTTGAATTGGAAAGCAGATCAGACAGACAATAAGCAAACAGCACAAGGAACTTATCATGCACCATTATAGAGATGCTTATTGGGCAAGCCAAGAATAGAACAAGTGCCATTCCCTCCAATATCCTATTAAACAAGCAGGTTTTTGTCATTTTATACTCAATCGATCAGTGATAAATAATTACTAAAAATATATATATAAATAAATAATAATAATCTTTCCTAGTTGTACTCTTCCCCTTCCTGGTCTTTTACCTTTGAGTCGCCCTGATGCAGCTTTCCAGTACAGCATCCCATCCAGTAGAAGCCGCCTCTGTCCCATGTCATCCTTGCGGAAGAAAAGCCCATTCTTGCATTTCCCAGATGACTTTAGCTCCATTCTATGCATAATCTCTTTAAGGCGCTGCCCTTTCTCGCACTCATTTACCATGGCATCTACATGAGTGATCGTGTCCTTAATTAAACTCAGGGCCTGGGTGAGGTCTTCATAATCTCTAGTTCCAGCTAAGAGAAAGCAGTCAGTCACATTTTCAACTCTGAAATGCAAGATATGAGCCACCCCAATGTATTCTAACATGAAGGTTCCATATTGAATATCTAACAGTATTTCCTAAGAGCTTAAGTTTAAAAATAAAATAAAATATCCTAAAGCTCTAAATCTCTAATGAACTGACAGGCTTAACTATTATGGTTTTGTGGTTGCAGACTTGAAGCTGAACGCTGCTCTTGACCCTCTGATGAGATTAGACTGATTTGTATCTGCATCTAGAACGGCATCTTCAGCTAATGAAGAAGCGAGAAAGCAGGTATAAGGCAGTACCAGCCTGTTCCTCCTCGTCTGAGGGAAGAACATGCAAAACACTGGAGAAAAAAGATCAGCAGACAACTGCGAGGCTTCTAGGAAAGATTAAACAACCTACCTTCTGTATTCTGAATAATACGTTCCACCAAGACTGGGTATTTGGTGATGCGCTGTGTAACTAGAAGGATACACTCCTGAACACCAAGTCTCCTCACAATGGAACAGTTGCCAATTTTCTAGAAAATAAGACAGACTCATCACATCCATGGTATATACTGCTCTTCTAACTCCCTCGCCTCTCCATTCTCACATTTTCTGTCTCAAAACGTTTTGGTACAATTAAGCGTAGTACCACAAAATTAACGGCATTCTTTTACTAAAGCAAAACTCCTGGTAACATAAAAAACTGCTTTTATTACTAGAAAAATATTTTAGGTATTATTTTCAACTACTGTTAACTAAATCTGGAGCCAAGCAGAGAAAGTTCCAAATTTGAACTGTCTGACTGCCTATTTGCTAACTGATTGCCTTTTATAATAGGATCAGTGCTTAAATATACAGAAAAGTGCTATATTTTTAAAACCAGACCCCATCCACCTCACAGCCAAATTAGGTCAATAATGAATAAACTGTTTATTTTACTACTGTATGTTCACCAGGAGGCTGTCTGCAGAAACACATTTCTGTTTAGAAAGGGAAGACTGCAAAGCATCAGAATCCCACTAGTTAGTCTGACTGCAGGTACAGAACAATCCTGACAGCAGGTACAGTACAAAGATCTTTCTTTACAAGGACTGAGGCTATGTATTTTTAAAACTTACTCTGGTCATTTATTTAGTTCCTTGAAAGTAAGGAGTTCTCACTTTTAAAGACACCTACTTAAGAAGAGCTGTTATAAGTATAGAGCTATGCTGGAAAGTTCACACAGTATCGCTTACTGACGACTGGAAAATGAGAATACTTCAGACTGTGCGATGCCATCTGAGATTCAGGTTACAGCCTTCCCCTTTGGCCCTGTTCTCTTCAGCCCTTCCTATTAATTGCACATTACAGCATACAGCAGATAAACAAACCGACCTGGAGCCAATCTTCTGGTTTTGGAAAGATGACGTAGTGGGCAAAACTTCACTAAGAGTACCTGCTTTTTCTATAGCAGTTCACCAATAGCATTTATCATTGATTTAATTTATTATCAAGCCAATTTACCAAGATGGTGCTGCAGCAGGGCACTCAGTGACAGAGCCATGAATAGAACAAACATTCTGTTCCCCAGTCCTACATGACCTCAAGAGCCTGCCTCGAATTTAACACCTGCTAATTGCTGCTTTGTGTCCGAACAGCTCAAAGCACCTAAAATACAAGAAGCTATCAACCCATCAAATAATGACAATATGCCTCAAACCCTGCTCATTCAAGTTTTAGAGATCTTCAAGTACAAATAAAAACTAAAGCGGTCAAGTATATTTTGCACAGTCAGAATAGGAGACTTCTGGTTGTTGTTTACCTTTATTAAGTTCTGGAACTTCTTATTGCTTTGGAGCAGGTCTTTATAGTGACTAACAGCTTCATTGTGTCCACAACAGAACACACCATATTTTTCTTTCATTCTCTCCCCATTTTCACCTGAAAACTAATTGGAAAGATAAGAACAAAAGACATGAATCATTAAGAGTAAACCTACCTTCACTGCAAGACCCAGGTTTAACATGGTTTTATGGTAACTGATTTCTGAGACATTTCTTCAATATTGCAATTTCTTCTGTACCAGAAATGAGAGATTTATGCAGTGTGACATCCAAGAGCTCGGAATACCACAAGATAACCAAATATTAAATGATGGCTGTCATTATGAGAAGTTTTAAAAGGATTTCTGGGGCTCTGCACTTAAAAAGACAGAGGGCTATAAAAGGTGAAGGGCAAAAAATGGTCATGATACATGAAATAAATTGTTGCATCCACTCCATACCAGAATGGGTGCTAAAGCTGTAATGAGTTCAAACAATCTTTACTGCATTTTTAAAAGGTCCGGAACCAAGAAGCTTGGCATTAAATGCAGGAAAGCCATGTTTGGGATGGACACCAGGAATGTGTTACTTTACTTTTGGAACAAATGAAAAACAGAACCAAACCATCTGCAATTGCATATCCCACAACATGCATAGGCACGTGCCGAAAGAACATTTAATGAACATCTCACATTATTTGCGACCAGGTATGTTCCTGAGAGCCATCCTCACACACTGCACTGGGAAGATAATCTTAAACCCAGTATTAAATCAATCTTTACATAACATAACTTTAACCTTACAGTTAGCTTTTTAAAAATTTAATAGTGCCAACAACATTGGTAGAATATAATTCACACCTGTTTTACCAAGAGGTCTCCAATGTTCTGGATTATATAGTTTCGGTCACTGCCTTCTTCCAAGGATTCCTTTCGTCGCTCCTTTAACTGGAGCAGAAATTGCCCATGCATCTCCAGCAGCTCATCCACACAGGGAAAGAGCTTGTTGATGACCACATTTGAGAACTGCAGTTCCTCTCTCATGGCTCTGGAGTATACCTTCAGCATTATTTTCAGTGTCCTAACATGGTGCATTTCAGTCTGCATTAGTTCTGGGTAAGGGGAAATAAAAAAAAAATAAGTCACAAGTAATTTATATGCTGTGCAGTGACTAGCGAGATATCAGAGAGCAGGCTCCGAAAGCCACCATCTTTTACACTACCTTCTTCACCACAATCTTTGCATTACTGATGTGAAGCTGAAAAATTTGCCCTGTTAATCCTGCAATTGGTGACTGACCCTACTTATTTAACCACATGTCCCAGTTGTAGTTGAGCTATTCCCTAAATGTACAGCTGGGCTTTGCTGCTTACACAGGCATACTGAAAACTATGGGTTGCTTGAAATCATTAATAGGAGGACTTATGCACACTGAGACAGGTAACAGACTTGAAAATCTTAACTCTATTTTAGTTTTCAAGCACAAATCAAAATGGGAGCCAAGAAAAATGATTTCTGCTTCGTTTCAAAACAGTGGCACTATGAAATAGAAAAAATATAACAACAAATACTCTTACCATAAATGACATCTTGCCTTTTTATAACGTCTTTCTTTTGCCTTTTTGCATAAGACTGCTCCACTGCAAGACTCCAAGACTCTGCCTCAAACTCATGAGCATCTGTTTCTATTTCACTTCGTAGGGATACAGAATATGCATCTAGACCAAAAGCACATTCATTTTCAATTATTATTAAATTGTTTCCCACCATATCCCTCATTACCATCATTAACAACAACTACAAGAGTAAGAACGTCTCAGTGCTGGCTTTAAGACTGTGTAAGAAATTGCATAAAACTCCTGAAAAGCACGAAATTCCATACCTTCCAGAAAAATGGAGTCTGCTGTTGAAGGTGCAAGCGAGACAACATCATCTGCAGTCTGCTTAAGTTTTATAAAGCCTGAATCCCCTTCATCCATGTCTCCTGAAATTAGTCTAAATGGCCAAAGAAATTAGACCAAGGGACCAAACCAGAACATTAACATTTTTTAAAGTTGCTTGACAACAACAACAAAAAAATCCAACTACTTTAACGAGCATCTTTCCTAAACTATAGTGCAATTAACTTAAAATAAATATCTAAAAGCTATCGCTGCACTCCATCTTTAAACAGTCCAATCAATTTAGCAACTCTGCCACTGAAATATTACAGTTTTAATTAGAGCAGCACAAGCAAGTGTGCAACTGCTGGTATGACATTTTAAAAAGACCTCTCCTGGTAACAAGCCATTGCCAGTTCAGAGTACAAAGGGCACCTTCACTGAGAAGGGAGCATAACTATGGCACATAAAAAGTAAACAACTACTTAAAACAGCAGATAGCTTTGAATTTGTCTACTATTTTAATCAAGGTATCCTGCAATTTAAAACACTGCTGTCTCCTACACTAGTCAGAACTAGCACAACCTAAAATAACTGAACTCAGCAGAGATTACTGAGCTTCACCAAGTCTGAAGACAAATATACCCATGAAAACCATAATCTAGACATAGTCAAATGCTGCCTATTTTATATGGTATCTTTCATGATATAGTACAGAGGGAACAAAGACAAGGTGATTTAAACAGAAGAAATAGCTTACTGTTCAGGGAAATGAATTTCAGCATTAAAAGCTCAATAAATCTCTTTTGAGCTTGAAAGGCAATGCGAGTTCTTACTTTAGTTCTGTATTGTTTTTCTTTTCACCTGCCGGGGGGAGGAGCGGGGGAGGCAGCAGAAGCCAGTGAATTAGAAGAGAAGCAGTTTACTTACCCAAATTTATTAACAGCTGCAGCAGTATTCAATGAAGACTGAGAATTTCTTCTTTGGGCGATAGTCATACCGAGATTCCGTGATAGTACTGGGGTGCCATCCGGTCCCAGGAGAAGACTTCGGGGCTGCTCCTTCAAAGAAGCGGCTAGAGAGGCAAAAATTGAATTGGTACTCAGAAAATGAGGTGTACACTGCAGATCGCCTGCTCTCAAACCTCTCTCTGAATGCGGACGGAGAACAGACAGGATCTTGGATGTCAAGAGCTCATTGTCCAAAAAAACATTCTCATTCCATTTTCTTGAAAAGGAACCACAAAAAGACAGCTCAGGATGAGCTGGAATTGTGTTGCTTCTGCCGCTGCTTTTTGAATTTGTATTCCCCATGCTCACTACTGGCTGCCCTCAGACTTGGCACAGTAAAGTGGCCCCAGAGATGCACTGTTTTTATACTACCTGTGATCTTTCTAGAAATGTAAAGCTGCCACTTAACTTACTGTATTGGCTAAATCAGCAGGTCTGAAGTGCAGGAAATTGGTCCCTACTGTGCCCATTTAGTGTGGAAATTGCAAAGTATCTTCTCCTTTAGTAAAACACCAGAACCTACACACAATTATTCACACCCTACCATATAAGGGCACAGAACATTTCATGGCAAACAAAAATCTGAGATCACATAAAAACCGCAAGTTCTTCGCAATGCTTATTGCTACACAGTGATTTATATCTGCACACACACACGCTGAACGTAATAGATACCAGAGCTAAATTTAATTTTAATACTGCAGCTTTTTAATGCTTTTTAAATCTAGACTGACTGTGAACTGGAAAGATATTTAAAACTTTAATCACTATTATACAATACATGGAAGCCTGTAATAGACTTATAAAAAATGGATACAATTATTTAGCACTAATGTCTGTAATGAATGATATGGAACAGGAGACAAAATACATCCTTTTAAAAAAAGGAACTTCAGGGAAGTCAAAGATGAACAATCAGACAGACAGTCTTTAAAACTTAGCACTGGCAAGGTCTGCAGCTGCCCTTTTTTCAAGGTGCTTTTAAGGACATGGGAGTGGAAGAGATCTCGTGGACCCTTGAACCCAGGACTCCGCCATTGCAAGGTAGCTCCTCTGCCAGTACCGCGTCTGGGAGGCTGCTTCAGGACCATGCTGTTGTAGCAGTTCAAGAGGGTCTCCAGTTCCCAGCCAAGCTTTATGTGTCATCAATTTACAACTTTTCTTGTAAAAACACTGGTGTCTACCCATCCTCAAAAGTTCTCCTTTCTTAGTCTGCATTCCCTGGTGTACCTCCACTAACAATCATTTGTCCCTTCATTTCTGCCTTGCTCAACCAAACACAGCTAAATCAAGGTATTCACGTTTCTTCTCATAAAACAGGTTTTTCCACATTTCTTGACATCCCACACTCTACATCTGCTTTCTCTCATTTCATCTTCCTTGAAACAGTTGAGTAGAATTTTATTAGGACTGCAGGGGAGGTTTCATCAATGACATTTAATAGAAATCACATCACAACATCTTTTCCTGCTGGAAATACCTTTCCCAATAGCTCTTTGGGTTTGAAATCTCTTGGCTACACACAGAACACGTTCTTAGTCTACAACAAACTGGGTAAACAGAGTCTCTTCCATCATTTTCAAGTGATGAGCTCCAATCCCACTGTCCCAAAAGACAAGACTAAATAGACATTAGTGAGATTTGTAAAGGTGGATTTCTTAAGCAAAGGCTTAATAATAAATGCCCTCCCATTCCTGTTTGGGCAAGTATTGAAATCATCAGCCGTCAGGTTCTTTCTATGCTCCACAAGCCAAGAACATAAAGTTCTGTTCCACAATAGTAGGTCAAATCTAAATATCTCCAGAGGCCAAACATGGTAGAGGGATGGGGGGGGGGACGGGGGACAAACAGAACAGTTTGTACCTTTCTTAAAAGGTATTTCTCTTTTACATTGATACAATACCTTTGGCTTTTCTTTTGCTGGGCACTGCAACATTATACTGTGGGTAAAGACATACAACACCCATGCTATTAGCTGTTCCTTTAATTTCCAGCTTCTGCTTTTGACTATGGAAAATAAGTACTGGCTGCCTAGCAGAGTCTGCACCACCAAAAAGCCATTTTCTGAGTTCAATTAGCACTGTCTGCACACTGCTGAGAGTCCATATCGATCGTTGTTAACCTATCACACCAGACCAGACTGTATACCACAGAGCTGTTTCAACGACAAGCCCTACAGCCAACTTTTCCTATTTTCATTATTCCTTACTGTTTCCTATTTTAGACTCTGCACTTTCCCCTAAATGCACAAAACCATTCTTGGTAATGGAAGCGGGCACTTACCTTCTTATAACAATTATTCCGTTTGCGCTACCTCTTTGTAAGGATTGTTTCATAAAGAAGTACACCTTGCAATGCAAGTCAAATGATAGCTAACAAAAATACATGCAACTCTCACAGTAACACTCCGACGTTCATGTCAACTGTGTTTTTTACAGCCATCAAAGCAATCAAACAGACCAACTGCAAGGCAGAAAATAATTCTGCTCTAGTTAGGGTCAATCACCTGAGAGCCAAGAAGCCTGTTCTGTTAATGCAAACCTCGTAACGTCTACAAATTAAAATGCCATTTAAATCATACACCTGTGGCCGTGATAATCTTCTTCCAGTAGCAAAAAGCTATTTCAATGCCTGTGCTGCAATAGAGCTGTTCTTTCTTGTTTTTTTTCTTCCTCCCATATCCCTTTTCCCACTTTGTTTCAACAAAGATTTATGTTCAGACCATTAGTGCTAGCTTGTCTTAGAGATTTCTAGCAACCACTAGCTGCAGGCAAGTTTTAAATAGACAATTATGAAAATCTGATGTAAAACAAAGTTCACAGTTCTAGTCTTTTCAGAGGCCAGAGAATAGACAATCAATGAAAAACTAGCTTATTGATCCCTTTTCACCATGATATTTTGAGGTTACACAGCAAGAAGGTATAAAGAAAAATAAAAAGATAAAAAGATAAAAACACACAGGAGATTGCTAGGAGCCTCTAAGCCATTCCCAGTAGAAAAAAAAATGAAGCCATCTTATTAAAAGAGACCTTTTCTATACTTCAATAACACACTGTGTATAGCCTTTAAAACATATTAAAGAAAAAAAATACAATTGAACAGATAAGCCTTGAGCACAGAAATCATTCTTTAGTACAAACCTGGGGAAATGCACTGGGGCGAACTTTGTGGAGATCCAGAAGGTCTGTGCTGCAAATCTTTCTGCTATAGGAAAAAAATACAATATTCTTACACATACAGACCAAACTTTCAGTCCAAAATGAATAATGTTTTTCCTATCATATAGCACTAACTGTACATGAACCTGTACACTGAAAATATAAAAGATTTGACACAGTAACAGTTCTGATTTTTTCACATTCCAGAAGAATGGCATGTAGACACTGACACTTTGTATAAAAACCCCATCAAGTATAAACCCGACAGAAATAGAACCAAAAATGCAGTTACAGATGAATTAAAGCTATGATCATAAATACTTATTAAATGAAAGCAAACCTTTAATGTAGACAGTCTTCACCTACACTAACTAAACTAACCAAGCCAGTTTCAACTAAAATTTAGACTGCCCATTTAAAATTGCATCTTTGGTAATCTGTAAAACTTTCTCGTTCTTACAACCTTAGGATATTACAATTCATTGAGATACAATTTATCCAAGATGCAAAAAAAAAAAAAAAAAAAANGGCTTTTTGGGAGTCTCGCTTCACTTCGAGGATCTCATTTCTGACTTCATTCCCTGTATCATTTTGTGCTGCCGCTCCCTTGCTGCTCTCTTCAGGAGTGGTTTGTAAGGCCCAATTCAACCATGGAAGTTTGGGAGACGGTAAAGAGCGGAAATGAAAGCATCAGAGCAAGTGAATTTTTCAGTTTAAAAGGAAAGTGCACAATGCCTTGAGAGGTTTAAAAGTATATATCAAAAACCCCAAAAGAACATTTCTGCCTTCAAAAGAGTTACATTCTAAATCACCAACAGCTGAAAGCACTTCCTCTAACCTCCAATTGCCCAGGTTTGAGCTGTTCTGCTCTCTCTTTTCCCCCTCACAGTACTCCCTAATCTGCTATCAGTCTCTGAAATCATCAACACTTGCAGGTTAAAACAAACTAAAACTCCCTCAAGTATAATTAGTTATAAGGAGGAGGAAATGATTTTCAAAACCAACTCCAGAATAAAAAACAGGACAGATAGACAGTTATCTGAATCCAACCTGTGACCTCATCACAGGCACCACAGTGACACAGATAAAAAACGAACAGCTTAGCAAGATATAAAGTTCATCACAGTTCAAAAATGAAATCACTTATTCTGCATTGCTTAGCTTGTAAATAATACACAAGTGCTATAACCAAATTCCTCTCCACCCCTCAGCCTCTCCCATCAGCTTTGAGATGGCACAACCTATTAAAATACAGTGGCAGAAAATTCAGAGGTACCATGTAATTCAATTATGTTCCCCCCAAAAAGTGATAGGTTCGAGCATTCTGATAGGGGTTAGTCACAGTTCTGACAAACACAAGCAATGGTAAGTAATTTTGAGTACAGCAATAAAACGTTTCACTTTATTTTCCCTAGATGTATTGTCATAAATTACTATAATGACAAGTTAATAACTACTCAGTGTCTTGAAGATGTGGGGCAAGATTCTGTACTGATGTAAATTAAACACATGCAATAAATTAAATTCGTCAATGTCAAGCGCTGTTATTATAAATGAAAAACAAATTTAAAAGCCCACCTTGGGTCTGACGCTGCTGCATTCAGCCAGTAAACTCTTGCAGTTCTTATGGACATTCACTGCACAATCTGAAACACACAAAAAAAGTCTTAAATTATTCTTGTCATTCCCATCCAGGGAAAGGAAGAGTGACACATAAAACATCTTCATTTTGGAAGAGATGCAGAGTAAGCTCAGGTGTTCCAGAGAGCATCCTTCTTGTGCAATTTCTGTTCTTGATTTTACACCAAATACTCAAGCTTTTTCAATAAGACTCAGAAGCACTGATAACGCAATTCACACATGCAAGCACAATGAGACACTACTGAATGCACTAGCAGTATTCTGCTCAATCTCCACTCAAGGAGACCACTGCTTTCCTCATCGTTGCAAAGGTTTTTTCCATGTCTCACAATTCAAAATTGATACCATTCAAGGCAGCAGCAATTTATTTGGCTCCATATGAATAGCTGCCTTTCTGCATAGAGTACTAGCAGAAGCTGAAGTAACTACAGTGAAGTTCAAAACACACCACAGAATCATCTGAGCATTACCACTTTTCCAGCTTCACAAAAGAACTGTTTCCCGATAAAGAAACCAAAGCAGCCCCCTCTCACCCAAAAGGCATAAACCCATTAATACTATAATAAAACCCAATATCTTTTTTTCCTTATCATAACTACTGCTTGAGAAAACGGGGTGACAACTGGTAGTGTCAAATATTTTCTGCAGTCTTTCTGCCCATCTATAAAGTAAGATCCTTCATCGAAAGCAGAAGCAGGACACCAGCAACTCAGACAGTGAAGGAAACCAGGATTTGTTTCTTCCCATATATTTCAGGCACGCCTGTTAGAATAGAACAAAACCGGGAAGACGAACACCACATCTCCTAGGGAAAAGCCTGTTTATGTTTAAAGCACAGAGGAAAAACTATTTAAGGTCCCTTCATCCAAACAGAACTATCACCCACGCCTGGCGCCAAGACTGGTGATCTGCTTTAAGGCTCCTGGCTAATGCAGAGAAATACTCTCTTTTAAGTTTTTTTCCACAATTACAGTAAAACTCTAATAACAGGAGCACAATGCTTACTTGGCCTTAAACACAAATAAAGTAATAAAGATACAAAAACAAGACCGAGAGAAAGACTGAGAGCACAGACCCTAAAGATGCTTACATGTTATGCAACTTCCACAGGTGTGGGAAATAAGAGCAGAATACTGCACTTTGAGCACCTGCCACACACACTTCCACAAAAACTTCCCATAACAATTTCCCATAACTTCTCTCTTATTTGTGATACTTCTACCGATACTGCACGCCATGCAACAGAACAAAAGGCACTATATCTCATTTCCAACGTACGTACCTCTGCAAATGTATGATAAAAATGTATCTAAATTATTCACTTGCTAAAACTATGTAGAGAATAATAAAGATATTAGCTATTTCAGCATTGCTAAGGCCTCCACCTATCACCAGAAAAGACATGTTAAGACATGCCACAACAACAAACTAGTTGACAATGGAAACCCCTTTCCTCCTGAGACAAAGGAGCAAACTGGGGGACAAAAATCACCACACAAAAGGAAATAGTAAAAATTCTCCGTGACGTCAAGCTGGGTTGGATTTGAGTCTGGCTTGCAGACGGGTTCCCATCAGGGCAGAACGGGCACACCGATGGAGGGAAGTGTTCATACAGCACTGCCCTCCCCTGCGACATCGCCTCTTCTCTCGAAATCCACTTCATTCATCTAGAATTGTGTAATACAGTCATCTATAAACATTTTATAAACTTTAACTAGACATTCATACTCCCTGACATTTACATATCAGTGATTACATTCGATAATTCTTTTCTATTAATGATTAGTAGGAGCAATTCTACTTCAAAAGCCTGGGTACCTTGGTAAGCTAACTGTAAAAGGGCTATCAACTTAAAAATATATTTCAATTTTAAAACCATGCCCTTGCTGTGTTAAAGATAACAGCTTATACCACTCTCGGTAGGTATTTTTCACTTAATTACTTCACATATCTAATAGTGCTATGTATTAGTTTCCTATGCTGCTGAAAGATTCTTTACACAACAGGAGAGAGAACATACTAGAAAACAAGAAAATGCTACAGAAAAGCCCCAGAAAACCACAGGTAAAAACAGGGACTTGATTCTCTCAGACACTATTTGAAACACAATTAACATAATGATTTCCAAGTGGCATTATTTTTACCCACATAAGAGAAGAGAATTTGGAAAACTGGCAGAAGAATCAGGCTGTTTTATATAAGCATACTTCATTTTACAAAATATGCTCCAGGTTTCCCTATTCAACACACTTTCGCAGACAGTACTGAGCCAACTACACTCCAATTCAGGATGAGAACAAGCATTTGAATAGCAGCGAATTTGATTTCTGTTTTCTGCATGTAAGATCTCTCTGCATTCTTTATTCTTCTGGACAGCCTCTCTGAACAGGGTATTAGAGAACTGCAGGGGTCAGGAAAACAGCAACGAGAAGAATGAGGGACAAAGGACAGTGAAGAAGTGACAGGAATCTGCACACATTGAGACTGATATTTAAGACCAGAGATACATACGAAGGATTGTTATAGGTGTACAAAAATAAGAGATCTAACCTTAGAAAGCCCAGACGGCAATTCAAAGAAAAGGAGCATTGGTAAATTCAAAACTGACAGAGAACTTTATTTTTGCATGTACCATCAAGTAACTGGTAGCGTTTTGTTTTATTCATGTCAAGAATTTGGGAAGGTACCAAAATGAAATGGACAGTTATGTCAGCAAGCTCTTCTCAAATTGGAGAGGCACAGAAGGTATTCCTGAGAAAGACAGAGCTAAAAACTCAGAGGACTGCCACCCAGGCTCTTCCCTTCCTCTTCCCGCAATCACTCACTGGAACTGTAAGAAGATCAATTGGGCAGGGAAAGACAGATCCTCCAAAGGATTTCATTTTGTCACAGACTATGCAGAAGGGCTGTAGCTCCTGAGTAGTGCTGAGAACATCAGTTAAACTGCCTGCACGCCTAGAAAGTCCAAGGATTTAGGTTACCGCGGCTGGGTGGGTATATGACCACCACTGCTAGAGCTAAAGGTACAACCGCAATCTGGGAGAGGGCATCTGTCCTTCATTTCAGTGGTCAGTCTGGCCCAAAGCACAGCAGATTTCACACGCAGCACGGAAACTAAGCAAGCCCACCACGGTTGTTTCTGGCCTCAAATCAAGAGTTTTGGAATTAAGACTGAGAATTCTGGGGGCATTGCATTATTCCACATCTGCTTACTACAGGGACTGTCACTGCCTCTGAAGCATTCTGCATGGGCTAGTGCCAGCGATGACCTATTGCTCATTGATAGCCCAACTGAAATAGGGGCCTCATTCAGCAAAGAAACATTTTAGGCCAAAAGGCTCATAATCATGATAAAAGATCCTGTTCGTATTGAGGGTAATTAAATTAATATCTGGTATAATAAAAAAACCTTCCCAAAGACTCACAGAAACCAATTTACAACTTAAGAACATTTTAGCGGACAACACATCACAATGCCCAAAAGCGTAACACTGATTCACAGTATGCAAGAGGGCAAAGAACGTAGCTGAAAAAGGGCAGGCGAATACATTTTCTCCCCCAGCTGGAATACCTTCCACTGGATCAGACACTGGCAATGTCCTATAAACATCTTTCAGAATTGGATTCCAGGACAAATCTATGACTCACCAGATATTATGAGTATTATGACCCTGACCTTTGGTCTGGAATGGTACTGCCCAATAAAAGAACTCTTGAAAGGCAATTTGCAAACAACTACAGCTAACAGACAGATATGCTGTAATTAATCTAAAATTGACATACTGACTTTTTTTTTTTTTCAAGCATATGGGTTTTTTGGTGTTTTTTTAAATGACAGATTTAAAAAACCCTTTAAAACAGCTGAGTTCGGGCAGGGATACTTTTTAACAGTGATTCTAACAATACACAGAGCTCAAGCACTATTTTAATGCTAAGGATATATTCACCACCTATTAAAGCCAACCAGCTGAAAGTGCCATGGACAAAATAGTTTTCTTGTGAAATTAATATTTTTTTCTGTTTTCAAATGTCCAGTGCTTCAGGGATCAAAGAGAATCTCTTCCCTCTTTCCTCACCCTTACACCATACAAGGTAATTCCTCTCTCTTGAACTGAGAAAGGAAACAACTTGCATAGGAATGATTAATGCCAAATGTAAAATCTGAATTTATACATACAGATACACAACAGCTGAGAAACATTTCAAACAACTACAGCATTCCAGAAAAAGCAGAGAGACTTCGTGATAAATCTCCTCAGGAAAGAGGAGGAGTTTAAGTGGAACATGAAGAAGTTTCTGTATTTGGTAAATCCAGGTCATGTATCTGCAGGAACTCAGAGCAGATTTAACTTTGTCTTAGTGGCCTTGGTGACCGGTGTTTACTTGTTTTGCGAACTTGCCTAATTACGCAGAGGCAGAAACCAAAAACTGGAAGGGTGGAGGGTGCTGAGATACTTCACATTCTGAAAAAGAAACAGTCCACGCGAGAAAGCAACAACACTAAATTATCAAGTTTCAGCTTCCCTGTTAAAGCATTCCTCTTTGTCTCCAAAAACAACCTATAATTACTTTATCACTGTATCTGGGTTTATTGTCAAAGTATCAGATAGACAGATGAGGGGGTGGGGTTGTGTCGTTCCCAACACTGCAAGTTCTGGTGGCCTTGGGGCTTTCTTTAAGCACAGAAACCCAAAACAAACAAATAAACAACTGATGTTTCTGTTTTTAAACAACATAAAGCAAAATTAGCATATTTTCCTAAAAGAAATATGAATACCATTTCAATTCTCTCACACTGAACCCTTCCCCCATTCTACGGCAACGCTACAGGACTGAAGCAGCAACTATGACAATCATAAAAGGTATTTAAAATATTTCATAGGTAAACATTAGGTGGAACTACAACACACAATGTCTGATGGCTCCTGTTCGAGAGCCATGTTTCATGGGTTTATTTTTTTTTACTGTACCAAAGAGAAACTATTACCTTATAACTTCATAAATATTTTAAAGAGTGCCAAATAAAAAAAGCCACCTACAAAACTCTCTCTTAAGAGGAGAGTGAGAAGGAACTGAGAAGCAGCCCTTTCTTCTCTTGGTTTTACATAGAAGACATACAGATACTCCAGTAACAAAACCACAGCATAAAACTTTCAAACAGGATTCAGAAATTCTGCTTATTTATTAGAGCAGCAAAACCAAATACAGTACCAGAAATATTCAGAAAGCTGTCTCAGTTTTGAATCACTCCTCCAAAAACCCGTCACCGCTCTGACCGGGGTTTCCTTTCCAGCATGTACAATCTAAGCCTCCGATCTGATATTATCACCTACTCCTCTCCATAACATGCCAGGGCTGTGGAATATTTAAAACGGGTCAGTCATCACAGCTGTGGATAAGAAGAAGTTTTCACCAT